>JASANB010007050.1:0-36964 GCA_030248155.1 Sabatieria punctata
AGTCAGATCTAAAAGGGCTAAAGGATAGAGGATTAGTGGTTGGGAGAGAGATGCGGGGAACGCAGAAATAGAAGCGAGTACTCCATCGCATACAATCATATGTAATGTTGAAAGGATCCGTGAATACCCTAGCGAGGGGGCAGACGTTCATACAGGATAGACTGCACACCACGACCCCGAAGGGGAACTTGTGACGTGGATTTGGACAAAGGAAAAGAGTAATGATATGTATATGAAGTGGATTGGCCAAAAGAAAGTGTGGTGATTGGTTAGTCGAAAGTGGGCTGAGCTGAGTGTTAGTAGTAGTAAGATTGTTGTGCTAGGGTGCAATGCAATCCTATCTTACTTCGACCTCTGCGGCGGAGACACTCTCAGCCAGGGAGGCTCCCCATTTTTACAAAATATAGTACCTATATGATGCCGGCTAAAAATCATCTATCTCGATTGGGCAACTCACGCCCATTTTTAAATCACACTTTTCCTTTCGTGAGAATGAAGTAATACAGTATTACAGTACAGTTCCACATCGTACAAAGTTTCCCCATGGTGTTTTTCAGAAATAGAAAATCTTCAGACTCGTCATTTTACTGGTTTTACAACGAAAAATCACATTTAGCCGTATTTTTGAAATTTTCCAATTAGTGCCCTTTGAGCTACAGGACTGCCCGCTCAGTACGTTATGCCCAGTGGCATCGCCAATCATTCCTGCAAATTTCAAAAACATACTCTTTCAATTACCGTACTTGAAACTTTGATGTTTACGTGCGCCACCCTGATTCCTAGTTTTTGGGGTCATAAAATCAGTAGCAGTTGGGATTTTCGCACCAAGCTCTTATACTATGTAGTAGCCGGTTGTCTTATTAGTTTTGCTGAAAATTTAAGCCAAATAGATAAAGAACTGACCAAGAACGAACGAACCCTTTGAGTGAAGATCAAAAAACGATGGGACATTTTATATTGTATGTTTATATAAAATGTTTGAGTTTAGGCACAAAAGAGTTTATGCGCGCGCTTGTCCGCCCATAGCACAAGTAGTGATGTAAACGAGTCAGAAATAGCGAGTTCAGAGTTAACCGAGTTCCTCAATTAACTGAGTTTTGCTAAAATCAAGTATGATTTGCTGTAAAGAGCACGTTTTTTCGACCCATGTGGTACGAAATTTGAAGGGAGTGGTGCCATATATTGTACCGGTACCATGTGGCCGAACGTCGGGGTACTATATATGGTGCCACTAGCCTAGGGGCCGGCACCTACATATAAGTGCCATAAAAGGCGTTAAGTGCCTGACTGAGTTAGCTGAAAGCATGCAAAACCAATTTTGTGTGTTGACCTTTGGTGCACCGGCTTAACCCAATCCGGACAAATTGAAGAATATATGAAATTTGGTCATTTTAAAAACTAAAGACAGTAAATGAAAATGAAAACACTGTAATTTCCATAAATCCTCATAAACAGTAGGAAATTAGCTCAATATCTGTTAAATAGCAGGGAATTTGGTGTTTAAAAATTTCAGGCATCAATATTGAGGCAATCTTGAGAAAATGAAAAAGTTTCTGAACATCGGAATTCTTAACACGTAATTTTTGGGCCTCGAAGTTACCAAATTTCACATATTCTTTAATTTATCAGGACCAGGTCAAGCCTGGCGCATACGTAAAATTCCCAGTATTTTGTCACGTCCCAAATTTGAGCATATTTGGTCAACATTTGCGGAAATGGCAGGGAAAAGAAATGTTGTCATATTTTTGGGACACCCTGTATAAAGCTGTTTGCTTTGTTGCAGAATCGTGGTTGTTATCATGAGAGAAATCGAGTCGGGAAAGTATCTTTAACTGGAATTCAACAGAAACTATTACAACCAGTGACTAATGGCCTCAGGAGGAGGTTAGTTTCGCTACACTTCAGAGTTCTAAATAGCCCAATGCTAGCTAACATTTTTAGCTTAATTTTAACAAAACACGTGGGTAGCGATCGACCCCACAGGAAATTTCTACCATAACCATAACTTGCCAATTCCGGCCGGAGCTGGAACTTTTCAAGTTAGACTTGAAAATTTGGAATTGCTCTTAGAATGTAAGATGCAGACTGAAATTTGCTAGTAGTTTTGTTTAAATGAACCAGGCATTTCATAAAATAGCAATTGTTTTAGTTGTACCAGAGTAGTTTTGCGCCATTTCAGCACCAAACAATGATTCTGCCAGTTATAACAAAATTTCTTAGCAGGAAATTTAGGCCTTTTGAAAGTTCGGGAAGTTCAGCTGCTACCCTTTTAAGAAAGACATCCATTGTCGAAAATTTCACCTTAAAACTATCGAAATTCCATAAGAGATTACTGTAAAATACTTAGCACCATTTGGGCTGCAAAGTATACTCCGAAAGAAAACTGGTCATTTTCAGAGCAATGCTACCATACGATAGACCAGACAATCTGGGTCGTCTCGGGCAGGCAGATTTCCCAAAAGGTCGCTGTGAAATTACCGGTTTTCCTTTAAAAATGGCCAAAAAGTTTCTGCGGGTGGGTCTACCAATTTCCGGGGTTGCGGCCATTTTGGTGGGCGGGGTCAGGAACCGAAGTCGGCTTCAGGTGGATGGGTGGTGTTGTTTGGGGGTCGAGCCGAAGTTGGGTGTGGGCAAACCTCCAATCCCCCCGGCCCATGTATGGTAAGAAAATGATTTCACTAGGTTTTGGTCAGATCAAAATTTTGTTTTCGTAAGGGGTTTCTGCTGCAAAAGTTTATCGCAGTGTCTCAATATGTGCAAAAACATGTGCTGTCAGAGGTTACTCTTAAAGTGTTATTAATGTTCTGCTGGTTTATTCAGCTAATTTCGGTCCATTCTGAGCAAAACCATCTTTTCCCGTGTAATCTTCATACTTTTCATAAAAATGCGATAATCAAAAGAAAATGAAATATTTTTCTGAGATACATTCTTATGTCGTAATGCCAGCATGAGTCTGTAAGAAAGGTAATCTGGGCTCATTTAAATAACGAAACTCGGTTTAGAATAAACATGGGTCAAACGGGGTCTGGCGTTTTCCCCATCACTGAGTTTGGCAAATTTTCAGATTTTGACTACCCCAACCAATTTTTCCAGCCCATGTATGGTTTAGAATAGCAAATTTTCAAACAAAATCAAAACCGAAAAAGTTTTCAAAACTCTAGTTTAGAATACCCAGTATGGGAAAATAGTAATACCCCATGAAACGACCCAATAACACCAATTACCCAATATGTTTCATCTCTAGCAGTCAATAACAACAATGCCATATGTGATGTTCCTGCATGTTTCAATGCTGCACTTCTAGAATTAGTGAAGAAATTAAAATTTCTCTGGTGGTTTACTCGATTTTCAGTTTTGAATTCTGCATTGGCTTGCCTACCGTAGGTTTGACTTGGTCCGACACTGTTACATTAATAATTGTGTTTGCGTGTTCTGAAACACACAGATATGTGGGTTTAGGTGCCTACAATGCGTACTTGGCATTTCAAGCGTTGACGGAAGACGGTGATAGCGACATCGGTGCCTCAAGTATGTAGTACGTTTATTTTCTTGTGGAATGTCGTAGTTGTCTCGTGATCCGATCAACTGCAGTAGGTAAAATCTGTACTACGCCGATCAGTGTGCTGGATTAGCACGTCGATAGTTTGTTCGGCACTTTGCGATCCAAGAAGTAGATTCAACAGAAGTGTTGTGAGTAGAGTGCGAACAATACCTGAAAAACCCAATACCCCAATACCAGTACCTGAGACCCCCAATACCCCAATACCCAATACTTGCGTAGCTGGGCCAAAAATTACGTTTCAGTGGACAGGTACACTCCAGTTGTGCACACAAGATTTATTGGCACTGCGATTAAAATTTTTAAGAGGCCTGGTTGGGCCACTACCCAAGCAGGGCGAGAAAATTTTGAAAAACTACCCTTTCAGAAAGCATTTAGAAGCCAATTTGGGCGTAAAATTAGCAGAAATTAACTGTTTTGGTAGTTAATATTTCGTAATTCAGTCGTGTTTCTTATTTCCAGCGAATTTTTTTCCTAATCGGCTGGAGATTGTGTGCATCACCGCAATAGCCATGGGTACGGTACTGGTACATTATGGTATTATTATTATATCATTTTTATTTTAGATAAGAACACAGAAACTAATTATTGGTGTAGCGCTTAGAAAGGCGTATACTTTAGGAAATTCTGCTAACGTTTAGTTGATTTAAGGCGAAAACAGCTTCCTAAACCGAATCATCGATAAACTTTTTCGATTTTTTCAAATCAATTTTTCAGGTCAACATCGATTCTCCTCTATTTTTACCTATCCCAGTTAGTATCAGGGGAAGCGCGTTTGCGCTTCACGGGGGTTTGTTGGTCATTTGCGGTCTATATAGATTCTTAGACATCGTGTGGTGGGGCGGAAAATGCGCTTCCTCTATTATGCTCAGGTTTTTTATTTTTGTCGTATTTTGTGCCAAAAAGGGGTCATTTTTGGGTGTTTCTTTTAGCTGTAACTTTTGCGTTTGTGAACGGATCTGGCTGGTTTCTGCAGACGTTATATAACTTTTTGGGTTCTATCTTTTGTGAAATTTTCAGGAAAATCGAGTCATTCGTTTTGGATTTAGGACTTCAAAAAGATTTTTTTGTGAGGGGGGATCCTCCGGGTCACTTTTTTAGCAGTTTTTCGAGTTTTTTGCATGCTTCTTTAGGTCTTTTGGGTTCGTGTTTTATATCAAAATGTTCGCCATGTTGGGGGAAATCCCATGGTGTTTTTTGTTTTTGTGTAATGTTTTTCGTTTTTGAGTTATTTTCGATGCAATTTTTCAGTTTTTGCGCAACTAATTGCGCAACGAGGGTATGAGTGGTATCTTTGAAAATTTCAGGGTTATATTAAGTTGTTATGGTCTTCAATGCAAGAATGGGTGGAGTTGTCCACCTACTCCTGAACATGAGCTATGGCTGTTTGAACATAGGGTGGTTTTGTATTTTTTCCGACTTTATCTAGCTGTAACATTTGCGTGTGTGAACCGATCTGGCTGGTTTCTGCAGAAGTTGTAGAAGCTGTTGGGTTGAGCGTTTTCTGAAATTTTCAGGGAAATCCATTCATTGGTTTTGAATTGAGGAGCTGAAAAAATTTTTGTTCGCGGGACGAAATCGTCCGGGTTAGTATTTTTTTTCAGTTTTTCGAGTTTTTTACATGTTTTTTGGGTGTTTTGGATTTATGTTTCATATCAGAATGTTGGGCGCTTTGCGGGGAATCTGATGGTGCTTTTAGTTTTTCTGTAGTGTTTTGGGTTTTTGAGTTATTTTCGATCCAATTTTTCGATTTTGGCGGAATTTATTGCGGAACGAGGGAAGGAGTGGCATCTTCAAAAACTTCAGGGTTACATTAGCTTATTATACCCTTCAATGCAAGAATGGGTGGAGTTGTCTACCTACTCCTGAACCTGACCTATGGCCGTTTGAAGACAGGGTGGTTTTTGTATTTAAGCCCAAAAACGCCTATATTGCCATAAATACTTAAGATGCATTTTGCGAGAAAGTCAGCTTTGGTGCCGAAGAGAGGGGGCAAGCAGGGCCATCTCACGGATCTGGCTGATATTTATATCTATTAAAATAGAGCACAGTCGAAGACCAACGGTGCATGCCCGGCCACCAGCAACCCCCTAGAACCGGAGCTACACCCCCTCAAATTTGGGTCGGCAGCAATTTTCGGGCTCATTTTAATAGCTCTGACACCCTCCATTCAAACGATCACCCTTCATTCGTTTCTTAAGCTAGGATCTCGACTCGCATATGGTTTTGTAGCTGGTCCAATGGCCTTTCATTTTCTGGTACTCCGGTTTCCAGATCGTAGCTGGTTACCGAGATATTCGCCGAAAACTGCGAAATTTCCACAAAATGCCACTCCGTTTTTTTTTCGAAAAATCTTTATAACTTTTTGTGCAAAGGCCCTGCCAAGCTAATGGTTTAACAAAAGTTAGGCATGAGTTGGCCAAACAAAATGAGCGCCCCAAAGTGTGCGGTTAGGGGGGGGGAGGGGGGGTGTTTTGGCCTCTCAAAGGTGTTGGGAAAAAAATTTTTTTCTGCAAAGCTTAGTTGTTAGCATACTGTTATATGCAGTTTTGTGTGCTGAGTTCGAAAATGCATTCAGTTTAGCTAGATTCGCTCTGGATCGGGAGAAATTGGCGTCCAAAGTTGAGACCAACCCTTTTTCTTGACTGGCACTACTCGCTAGTATGACCATTAACCGCGGTGCAATGCAGTTTTTCTTACGTAGTTTTTGCTGCTGATTCCGAAAATAACTTTATTTTTGCTCTACGTTGCCTACTTTTGAAGATATCGGCATTTTTATGATTTGGGAACAAAACGGCTGCACTTGCTATAACATGCTCGTTTGAAAGGTGACTCAATTCAGTCGCATCTAGGGTACAGAGCCATAAAAATTTATATCACCTAATGCAGTTTTTCCCGCTGATTACGAAAATGACATCTGTTTTTCAATCTGACTGCTCCTGAGCTACTTATGTAACTTTTATGCCCTGGTACTCAGACAATAAGTTATCTGTCAAATCTGGACATAATATGGTATCTATCTGGTGCAGTTTTCTCCGCTGATTCAGAATATCATCATGGTTTTGCCCTACGGCCACTCTGCCCTACTGCCCAGAAGCCGTAATCCTAAAATAAATGTTCAGCATTCATGCATTTCTGAAATGAACCTTTTGTCAGTCAATAGTGTACCCGACCTATTTTGACCCGCTGAGTTTAAAAATGGCGTTTGTTTTAATCTATAGTTACTCGTTTTGGAGATATATGAATATTAATGCAAATTTTGTTTGATCAGTAATATCTCAAAATTGAGCAACTATAGATTAAAACAAACGCCATTTTTGAACTCAGCGGGTCAAAATAGGTCGGGTACACTATTGACTGACAAAAGGTTCATTTCAGAAATGCATGAATGCTGAACATATATTTTAGGATTACAGCTTCTCACGGCATGTTTCTAAATGAAACTTTGGAGGTCCATAACTTGCGACAGAGTGGCCGTAGGGCAAAACCATGATGATATTCTGAATCAGCGGAGAAAACTGCACCAGATAGATACCATATTATGTCCAGATTTGACAGATAACTTATTGTCTGAGTACCAGGGCGTAAAAGTTACATAAGTAGCTCAGGAGCAGTCAGATTGAAAAACAGATGTCATTTTCGTAATCAGCGGGAAAAACTGCATTAGGTGATATAAATTTTTATGGCTCTGTACCCTAGATGCGACTGAATTGAGTCACCTTTCAAACGAGCATGTTATAGCAAGTGCAGCCGTTTTGTTCCCAAATCATAAAAATGCCGATATCTTCAAAAGTAGGCAACGTAGAGCAAAAATAAAGTTATTTTCGGAATCAGCAGCAAAAACTACGTAAGAAAAACTGCATTGCACCGCGGTTAATGGTCATACTAGCGAGTAGTGCCAGTCAAGAAAAAGGGTTGGTCTCAACTTTGGACGCCAATTTCTCCCGATCCAGAGCGAATCTAGCTAAACTGAATGCATTTTCGAACTCAGCACACAAAACTGCATATAACAGTATGCTAACAACTAAGCTTTGCAGAAAAAAATTTTTTTCGAACACCTTTGAGAGGCCAAAACACCCCCCCTCCCCCCCTAACCGCACACTTTGGGGCGCTCATTTTGTTTGGCCAACTCATGCCTAACTTTTGTTAAAACATTAGCTTGGCAGGGCCTTTGCACAAAAAGTTATAAAGATTTTTCGAAAAAAAACGGAGTGGCATTTTGTGGAAATTTCGCAGTTTTCGGCGAATATCTCGGTAACCAGCTAGGATCTGGAAACGGGAGTACCAGAAAATGAAAGGCCATTGGGCCAGCTACAAAACCGTATGCGAGTCGAGATCCTAGCTTAAGAAACGAATGAAGGGTGATCGTTTGAATGGAGGGTGTCAGAGCTATTAAAATGAGCCCGAAAATTGCTGCCGACCCAACTTTGAGGGGGTGTAGCTCCGGTTCTAGGGGGTTGCTGGTGGCCGGGCATGCACCGTTGGTCTTCGACTGTGCTCTATTTTAATAGATATAAATATCAGCCAGATCCGTGAGATGGCCCTGCTTGCCCCCTCTCTTCGGCACCAAAGCTGACTTTCTCGCAAAATGCATCTTAAATAAGCGAAAATTGTCTCCCTCTGGGAGGGGGCTGGGCATACATGTAACAGCTCCGGGCCGACCTGGGGATAGGGTTTTTTTTCCTCAGGTGGGGGGTCGAGGGGGGGGTTCGCCCAGACGGGGGTCCCAAAATTCAAAAAGCTCCAAAACGTCTGGAAATGCGTTTTTAGCACGTTTTTCAGTAAGGACGCTAAAAATCACAATTTTAAGCTGCCAAATAGCGTTTTAGAGCAAAAAAAAAACAAGCAAAAAGTGACAAAAAGGGCTTACAAAAAAACCGATTTCTCTTCAATATCAGCAGTGGAAACGCCAAATTCGGTTCCCAAAGGCTTTTGAAGCGAATTTTAGGCTAAAAATTAGTGATTTCTGAGTCAGTTTGTTAGTACTGGGAGCGACTACTAGTACTTCTATTTTTGGGTCGGGGGGGTGGGGGTGAGGGGGGTTTGGCCTTTCCAGCAGGGGGTAACCCCCAAACCCCCCTAATACATGTATGGGGCTGGGGAAGGGGGTATGGGCAGGCGAGGGGGGTAAACCCCCTTACCCCTTGGCCCATGTATGGCTGTAACTTTATAGAAAATTTTCAAGTGACAGTATGTGATTCAGTTAGAAGTACCATTGTGATAAAATTTAAACAAAACTTTTCAAATGACAGTATGTAACTTACATGTAACAGGGGATCTGGGGGTCTGCCCCCACCCCACTTAGGCCAGACCCCCCGGATGGGGGACCCCTACCCCCGATGTGATTTTGCCGACTCCGATTTTTCTGGCAAGTAATTTTTTGAGCAAATTTTTGCAATTTTTTACAATTTCAGACACAAAAATTGGCAAAATCGACTGCAAAATAGCACTTTTTAGCTGTATTTCACCCTATAATAACGATTTTTTCGAATTTTGAGCATTTTTAGTGCCCAACCCCCTCCCCCTTCGGCGGATGAGCTGTTACATGTATGGTATGTAATCCAGTGACAAGTAGTGTAGTGGTAAAATTTAAACGAAATTTTCAAATGACATTATGTGATTCAGTGAGAAGTAGCATCGTGATAAAAATTATAAAAAATTTTCAAATGACAGTATGTAATCCAGTGAGAGGTAGCATAGTGGTAAAATTTAAACTAACTTTTCAAACGACAGTATGTGATTTAGTGAGAAGTACCATCGTGATAAAATTTAAACAAAAATTTTTAAACGACAGTATGTAATTCAGTGAGAAGTACCATACCATCATGCATCATGATAAAAATTAGACAAGATGTGCTGTTAAGTTATCCCATCATGGAAATGCATACAATTGGGGTCAAGGGAAAACAAGAAAAAAGTTTCTTAGTACTGGTGCTGTTACGTTCTTGTATTTTGAAGTTAGCTAGGGGTTTCCCTAAACTGTCTCACTCATGGGTATGGTGTCTTGTGTAAAGGGAGGGATATCTCTGCAAAGTATTCCCCATCACAATAGGGAATATATTGATAACGTGGGTTTGTTGGTGTCAGTATCCAAGATGTAAAGAATAGGATATCAACTTTACCTCCAAACCCCAACTAGCCAACAAACCCACCCCGCGCAAAGGCAATCGCCAGGGCACTGCTGAATGCGTCTGAGTCGTGTGCATCTTGTCTTGCGCTTATGGCTTACTAACGCCAGTTGTCTTCTGTTCTACGGATCGATTCTAGGTCAAAATGCCCCCCGCCATGGAATAAGGGTCCCGACCACCCAGATGGCCAAAGCCTAAGGCTCATGCCCCGGTAGCCAGCTCGCTTCAACCGTTTTTCGTTTATGCAGGCAGTGTACATTTTATGATTGAATAAAAGAACTAGATTTTGGAGTTTGCAGAGCTTAGATTGATGACTGTTGAATAAGGGTCGTGTCGTGACCAACCAGACAGCATAGCTATGCATAGATATTTTGATCCATATCTTTGTTATGAGATTCCGTTCTTTACCCTCCATATAGCTTTAGCTTAACAGTAGTAGGGTAACCATTGTAACATCGCTTGCCACTGAAGGTCGATTGCGCAAAACAATTCCATGGAAAAGCGATACCACAGAGTTGATTACAGTATGTCCCTGGCCAAACGTTACATCTAGTAGAACAAGTGATTTTCTCTTGCTAAAACATACAACAGCAAAGATCGATCTACATACTGTATGGTTGGTCATAGTTTTCATTGCAAGCAAATGCATTCTATGTCTAGAAAAGAAGTAATTCTTGACATAATAATAGGTCTACAGTCTGTTTACCATATCGACGTTGTGGTGCCAAAAGGGCTCAAGTCAAAAAATGCCGAATTTGGGTTTTCTGTACCATTGGCCAGCTTATTTGCTTACGCTGATAATGAGCATTTGTTATTTTCGGAAACTCTAACAATGTGCGTGTGGCAGGACTTGGCTCAACGCTGAGTCCCACAGATTCTCATGCCAAAAGGGCTCAAGTCAGCTTGAGCCTTTTTGGCTCCCAGTGTTGCATGACTCAAGTACACTTGAGTCCCCCTTCTGCTTATTGTTTTACGTGTTTCTGCCGTAAATGAGCATCCTTTAGGCTGAATACGGTAGTAACAACACAAAAACCTATCTCTGAAGCATGTGTACTATGGGAATAATGGGAGGGGGCTTTGCCAGTTGACCCAAGTGGTTTTCGCTTACCATTAGCAAAAACGTCAGACTTACACAAAAAGTTCGAAGAAAGTGCCACTAGGGTGTTACGGTGGTATCCCTGTGTATGGGGTTGCTTGCACATAGATGCAACTGCGAAGCCGCCAGATGGGCAGGGGGTTGGGGTCTGAGTTCAGCCCGGGGGTATAGTACTAAAATGGATCAAAAAATTGCAACTTTAGACTAAAAATCGTAAAAAGCGCTTATTTGGCTCAAATACAGCTAAAAAACTGTATTTCTCAGGAAATTTAAGAGTCTGAAATTGTAAAAAAAATACAAAAAATTGCTCCAAAAATTATTTCCCAGAAAAATCCGTGGGAAGGGATCGAGAAGTAATCTCTACGGGGATTCCATCTGGGGCTGGACGAAGTGGTGGGTGGTAGGGGCAGACCCTGTATTGTATGGCGGAAAAATATGGAGGGTGTCTGAGGTTGTCCCGGTGGTCAAGAATATGCAAAAAAAATTGCTGTAAAATTCCCTATTTTGCTTAAAAAAGAGAAAAAATTTTCGATTAGGGGTATAGATGAGAGACAGTGTGGTAGCAGCTGGTCAGGTAGGCCCCAGGCCCATGCATGTAATAAGGGAAGGCTGCCCGTACCCAACTTAGGCCGGACCCCCGATCAGGGACCCCACCCCAAGATGATTTTTTCCGACCCCATACCCTCTGATTTTTCTGGCAAGTAGTATTCTTTTAGATTTTCAGGCGCTAAAATTGCTAAAATCGCCTGTAAAACAGCACTTTTTAGCTGTATTTGACCCATACGTGGACTAGCATTTAGCTGATGGGGGTAGAATTTTCAATTTCTGAGTAGGGGCTGAGGCGGGGGAGGAGCGCCTGAGGGGGGCTGAGGGGATGGTAAGCCAAAAAGTCACATTTTTTGCTAAAATCAAGGTTTTTTGGCTTGTTTTCGTTAAAATGAGTTAAAATAATCTATTCTAAGCTCATTTACACCTAATCTAGGCATAGTTTTACTTAAACTGTCTGTACAAAATTCTTCCAAGAATTTCCTGAGGGGGTAGCGACCGGCTGAGGGGGCAGGTCAGAGCCTGAGTGGCTGAACCCCCTCAGCCCCCTCTGTCAATGTCTGATTTGACCCCAAATTAGCGATTATTTTACGATTTTTAGTCCAAAATTCCGAGTTTGAGCGCTTTTTAGTACCCAATTCCCCTTCCTTAGAATTTTGGCTCAGACCTCCCTCCCGGCCAGCGCCAAACCCAACACCCTCCCCATCGGCGGATGACCTATTACATGTATGGACCCATGCATGGCCTCTATCGAGACCAGAGAATTGCCACTACACCTTTCAATCTAATCAAAAGGCTGGAAAAATCTTGAGGGACATGAGTTTCCATGGAGGAAGTTAAGTAGGCGAACTTCCAGAAAAAAGTCGTAAAAATTTGCGGCAAGGCGGCCTGGGCTAATGAGGGGAAGAGGAAACCAGTTGGTCCATGTATGACTAGAAGTGGAGCCCAAATGAGGAATCCATCCCATACCTAGTCTAATTCACCTAGATGTGGCCATCCAGTAACCTCTGGGACACCAGATTTTTGTTTAAAAACCTCTAAAATACGACCACTTATTTATTACTCTAAAATTCCATTATAGTGCACCAAAATTGATGCACTAATGCCTCGTACTCTTTGGCAAGTAGGAACAATTGAAAGACTCAAGTCATCAAAAAGGGCTCAAGATCAACAAGTTTTCATGCCAAAAAGACTCAAGTAAAACACCCCTTTTTTGGCAAGCTGCCACAGTGGGAAGAGTGCTAACTTGTGCCCAGAAACAGAACAAAAAAACGTCACAACACCTGTAGTTTCAGAATATCTGCATCTTTTGAGATTCACTAAGCATAATTTTTTTACCAGCGCGTTTGAAAACTTCAAACGGCTGTATCTCAAAATGCGTTTTTTCGACTTGAGCCCTTTTGGCACCACAGCGTCGATATACAGAGTCAGTGATGCTTAAGCTGTAATTAGGAACTGTGCCTTTTCAACCAATCTTTTATATTGATAAAAATATTTATGTTGTTTCCTCACTAAAATATGGTATGGGCCAAAAAATGTCCACCCCTATTTTCGAAGTTGACTCAACAGATTTGTTCTCCATCATTTGTTTGTTGATTTGGCTCAACTTTCTAGGATTAATTAACAATACAACTGGGTAGACACTGCGCTAGTTTGGTGCGAAAATTCCAAATCGTTCCGGTTTTATTACCAAAAAACTAAGATTTATGGTAGTCCATGCAAACTTCAATTTTTTCGGCATTTCAAAGACTATGGTTATGAAGCTTGCAGGAATGATTGATGTTGCCATTGGCATAACATACTGAGTTGGCAGCCATGTAGCTCGAATGGGAGCAAAATTTGGGAATTTGGACGTGATATTTGAACTCTATTGCACATGATAGAAACGTGTTCCCCACAGTGTTTTTGAAAAATCGAAAATTTTCAGAATCATCATTTCACCAGTTTTATGAAGAAAAGTGAGATTTTGTCAAGTTTTTTATGTTCTCCAATTTTAGAGCCCTTTGAGCTGCAGCACTGGACCGGTAATACAAAGATGCTGTGTTCGATTCCCAGCTACGCCATTGCGCATGCCTAAATTTTTCACCTTTCATTCAATTTGGCTACACTAGTTCAGCTTGAGTTTTATGCTTGTGGCTTCTACCTGCTCGTCATTACTGGCTAGCTTTCTCAAATACTGAGTTTAAGGTGTTAGTCTGGCATCGGCGTGTAGCTTAGTGGTTAGAGCACTGGACTGGCAATCCAATGGTGCTGGGTTGGATTCCCAGCTACGCCATTGCACATGCCTAACTTTTCACCTTTCATTCAGTAGGGTTACCCACTCAGTATGTTATGCCCAATGGCAACATCAATCATTCCTGCAAATTTCAGACCCATATTCTTTGAATTATCGAAAAATTTGAAGTTTCTGTGGACCATCTGGATTCTTAGTTTTTGCATCATAAAATCAGAACGGGTTGGAATTTGCTCACCAAGCTTGCACAGTATCTACCCAGTTATATTCGTAATTAATCCTGAAATTTTGAGCCAAATGGATAAACGAATGACTGAGAACAAATCGTTTGAGTAAATATCGAAAACGGGGGTGGACATTTTTTGGGCTATACTGTAGATTGACATATATTCTTTTGATTTGTTTAAGATAATTTTGCGGTATACTATTTACCTACTAAATGCTTTTTCTTTCAGTCCAAAATAATAAGATATGGAAAAGATTTGTGACTCAGTACTAATATGGTGCAATAGGTACCTGTGCAACATCTAAAATTTAGTTAATTTATTCTATCATACAACACATGCATAAACAAAATGCAACCGCGGCATGAGCCTTTGGCTTAGGCTCAGATTTGGCTATCTGGGTGGTCGGGACCCTTATTCAGTGGATCCATGGCGGGGGGCATTTTGACCTAGAATCGATCCGTAGAACAGAAAACAACTGGCGTTAGTAAGCCATAAGCGCAAGACAAGATGCACACGACTCAGACGCATTCAGCAGTGCCGTGGCGATTGCCTTTGCGCGGGGTGGGTTTGTTGGCTAGTTGGGGTTTGGAGGTAAAGTTGATGTCCTATTCTTTACATCTTGGATACTGACACCAACAAACCCACGTTATTAATATATTCCCTATTGTGATGGGGAATACTTTGCAGAGATTGGGTATTGTGGGGTAAAAACCCCAATACCCAATACCTGGAAAACACCCCAATACACCCAATACCGAATACCAGTTCGCACTCTAGTAGTTGTGAGTGTTTGATATGGCAGGGCTCGTGCTCTAACTCTTAGAATTTCGAAGAATTTTTCATTGTTGATTTGTACCGTACCGCGAAAAAAGCTTGCGTTGTGTAAACATTTTTAATCAACGTTGATAATATCAGACATATCGATACTTAACTGCTTCAAAACTAACCAACTAAATAAGCGTGCTAAAATTCAATTTCGGCCTAAAATTTAAGGCCTGATAGTGTTCGTCAAAAAAGACCGCCTGGATTTTTTCGAATAGTTTCAAATGACTACCATTCCGTCAATTTTCAACCGAATGAAAAGATTTTTGGCACGATTATTATTATTTGTTTTGGCCACTTCCTAGGTTGCTAGCCTTCTATAGCCTGGAGTTATTCCCATCCGAAATGAACTGACCAGAATTTTCAGACGTAAAATTTGAACATAAATATCTCACGACCCCTTCATCCCAAATTTTGCAGGTTAACCAATCTTTATATGTACTTAAAACCCTGAAGAGGTCAGCTTTCGACACTGTCGGCTAAAATCTGGCTGAGTTTTACTTTCAATAAATGAGAAATTTGGCATTATCAAAAAATGAGGGTGTTATACCTAACACGAAAGCAGGGTTATACGACCTAGTGGGGTCGTGGATTACAATCGCTTCAAGTAAGGCAGCACAATGAACATCTAAATTAGGTCATATAGCTGTATGCTAATTTTTTCGCCTGGAAAGTAAAAATCCGCCAGATTTTAACCGCTTGTGCTAGAACGCTGACCTCTTCTCTTCAGGGTTTTAAGCCCATGTATAGCTTGGTAACCTGCAAAATTTGGGGAAGATCCAATGAAAGGTTCATGAGATGGCGTGTTCCCAGTTCCAACTTTATGTAATAACATTCACTCTCTTCTGTACAGACAGGAGTCAGGTACAACAAACAACAGTCTAGAATAACAATGCTCAATGCGTAGGATTAGGCTTATGCCTGGGCTTAGGTTCAGGCTTAACAATTCTAAGACAGCAAAAATGGAAAGTCAGAAGTGGAAAAAGTCGGAACTGGGAAAAGTCGGATCAGGGAAGTGGGAACTGGGAGAAGTCGGAACCGGGAACATCGGAACTGGAACAATCGGAACTGGGCACAAACCCATGAGATATATATGTTCAAATTTGACGTCTGAAAATTCGTGTCAGTTCATTCGGATAGGGCATAACTCAGCTACAGAAAGCGAGCAAGTCGAAAAAAGGCCAGGCCGTCTTTTTTATGGCCAGCACTGTATTTCGATCGATTCTTATAAGTATCCTCTGTGGTGGCTAGCTTAGCTCAAGCCTGAAACGGGTGTTCACAGAGCTTTTGCCATGTTCCCGTTTCTCCGTTCCCATTTCCTCTGTTAAGAATCAGGTTTCCTCCGTTTTCAGTTTCTTCTGTTTTATTAAAATTCTGGTTTATTATGAGTATGGAAACTGCATGTCAGACTGCTTTAACATTTGCTTTGCATGTTAGCATAGCGTTTATGTTAGCACATTCAAGCTGTGCTGTCCATGTTGTATCCTTGACTGTAGAGTTCCTGATTAACTTGTTCGGATAATCAAGTTGACTGAGGAGGCCAGACAGACTGGCGGCAAGGGCCTGACCTGGCCGGCGGCCGAACAAAGGCTTAGGGTTAGGTTCAGGATTAGTTTTGGGTCAAGCTTACGGTGAGGCTTCCTCTTTGTCTCAAGAAGCCTGCACCTATAGTAACCAAAGGGAAGGGACACACTACACTGACCTTGCAGAGCTAATTTAGGCGCACTTGTTAACGTTTCTTGTTCTTCTAATAATTGCAGTTCTAATTGTACTTCTAATCGCGCTTTGCTGGGCTGCCTTGGTTGGGCCGCCGGCCGGGTCAGGCCTTGCCACCAGTCTGTCTGGCCCCCTCAGTCAACTTGATGATCCGAACAAGTCAATCAGGAACTCTACAGTCAAAGAAAAAACATGGAAATCGCATCTTGGATGTGCTAACATAAACGCTGTACTAAGATGGAAAGAAAATCTTAAAGCAGTCTGAAATTCAGTTCTCTTACTCATAATAAACTAGAATTTTATTAAAACTGAGGAAACTGAAAACGGAGGAACGGGCACAGACCTAGCTTTTGTCTGACCGTGGGATGCCACCGGTATAGCAAAGCAATGCCGTTGCCGTATACTATTTCCAAAATAATATAATACCGTATATTACATTACTGTATAGTATGCTGTAATGAGCGAGAAATTCGTATTATTTTGGAACGTTTTAAGATCGCAAACAGTGTGTCCCAAAAGTCGCAACATTTATTTTTGCTGTAAATATTGATCAAATATATAGCTGAGATTTGGATCACACTTGCCAAAATCTGTGGAGCTTTAGTTGGTAAAGTTTGGTGCACTGGGCTTGAGCCAGTTCTGAGAAGTTGCAGAATCTGTGAAATCGGGTAATTTTGAAGCCTGTGGATAGTGTCTTAAAAGTAGAAACTTTTTTGCTATCAGTGCCACAAATGTTCACCAAATGGCTTTGAAATTTGGAGAATTTGGGCCCAAAACGAGAAGTTAGTGTTGCAATTCAGCCATAGAGAGCGATGTTAAGCCTTTCGAAATCACCGAAAATGTTCGTGAAAAAACAAAATCTGGACACCAAAAATAGTAAAATATGAATGTTTACGCTTCAGCCAAATAAGTACTGTATGTTTTACTGCTTACGATTCAATTCTATGTAACTTGGGATTGGCTAACCGCTGCGTACAGCTAGGACCCGACAAAAATTATGGAAGCTGCACGTCGTGTAAAATAATACCTCAAAAGACCACTAACCATTGAAACTTGAAATAAAATTATGTTTTTAGCCTTTTTGGAATCGTTTACCAGCCATTTTCTGTCGTTTAAAAAGGAAACCGAAACTTCCCACAATGCGCAAACAGACTTTTCAAACCATATTTTATATTCTGAACAAGGACTCAGAAATTTCAAGTGATGAAAGAAAAGAACTTGAATTTAGACAACCGCCACAAGCTCAAACCTTGAGGTTCTTAGCTTTGTTTTGCAGAAAGAGAAATCGATGTTTAGCTAGTTTTATCTGCTGGTAGGCTGACAAACTTCGAAAATCAGCCATTTTGATGCACATAAATAGCCAATAACAGGAAGTCCGAAAGGACAGTTGAACTAAAAACAACCAAACACGAACATAACGTACAGTACAGGGTGTCCCAAAAAATGACAACATTTCTTTTTGCTGCCATTTTCGCAAATTTTGACCAAATTGTCTGCAAATTTGAAACATAAGTGCCAAAAAAGTGGGAATTTTATGTGTTAAAGTTTGGTGCATCAGGATTGACCCAATCCTGAGAAATTCAACAATATATAAAATTGAGAAATTTCAATTAAATGTAGAAACAGCTTGAAAAATGGAAACTTTTCTTTTTGCTGTATCTTCTTTAATTTTTGTCGGAATTGGATGAAATTTTGAATATATGCGCAGATATTTTGTAAGTCAAAAGTTCTGGCATTAATCAGTCCATATCGCTAGTACTTGGAAACTAAAGAAAATCAGCGTTTTTACAGCAGCAAAATGAAGAACGTGCAAACTCTGAGAACTAAGGAATAAGAATACCATCCAGATGATCTCCGTTTGAGTTAATACACTGCTGCAACCGTTTCCCATAAGCATCATTAACATTTCTTAGCATTTTTGGGGCGACAGACTGAATTGCGCTTACAGGAGCTTGATTACAGCTAAGGGGCGCGAAAATCAATGGTGTATTGTGATCGGGATTTTTTATGTCAAGAGCTGGGCTCGGTTCATGCGCCAGCTTTTGATCTACAAATCAACCCGTTATTCTGCGCATATATTCAAAATTTCATCCAATTCCGACCAAAATTAAAGAAGATACTGCAAAAAGAAAAGTTTCCATTTTTTATGCTGTTTCTACATTTAATTGAAATTTCTAAATTTTATATATTGTTGAATTTCTCAGGACTGGGTCAATCCTGATGCACCAAACTTTAACACATAAAATTCCCACTTTTTTTGCAGTTATGTTTCAAATTTCAGACAATTTGGTCAAAATTTGCGAAAATGGCAGCAAAAAGAAATGTTGTCATTTTTTTGGGACACCCTGTAGAATGGCGACACTTGCAGCAGAGAATAGTAAAAGATATCCCAGTGTACAGTTATGCAAAAATCCGGATCGATTTTACCTATTTTTAAGGTTTTTCGACGATTTTGTTGAGACCGCCCTTAATTAGGTTCACGTACTGTAGAGGAAGATACCCTGTAATACCGTTTAAAATGGTATACCATTATACTATACTGGTCCCATCCCTAGTCAGGCTTTGGATCAGGTCCAGTCAGATCAGAACTTGTTGCAGCAGGTGCGTTCTACGTGATCGAGTAAAAGCAGTTGAAAAAAGTCTAATTTGGCAGACGTCCAGTGCAGTGTTGCGTAATGGAGGGAGCGGGTGTTTGTGTGCGAGTGGGTAGGTGTCGCTGCGGTGGGGGAGTGATTGATGTGCCAGGCTGTGTGCAATAAAACCAGTTGGTGGGGCAACTTGGCAGCCAAGCGCAGCCAATCCGCCGTGCAACAGTGTGGCCGGCCGGCCGGGCGGGCAGGCAGCAGGCGAGGGTAGCGCGGCGAGAGGAGAGGCTGCCAGCTTTGTGTAGGGCTGGGAGGCGACAAATGAATGCGCTGGGTGGTAGCTGGCATTGCAGCCGACCAGATGCTTTTGGTCGGTCGATTGCGCTTTTTGCGCCCTTCCGCTACGGCCTAGTTGACTTTGGCGCGCAAACATAATTATTTGAATTGCGCCTAGTCTTTGGTGCCCAACTATTTGGACGCTAGGTGAGCTCAGTCTTGCCAAGTTTTGTTTACACGCGGCCAGACTCGCTCGCATTCCTGCTTTTCGCTCAGCTATTATACTCTAATGCGCGTTGCTTATTCTAGGCGTCCAGGACGACGACGATGGCCTCCCTCCGACCACACTGGCCTGTCTGCAGAGGTACGGCACCTCCGACAACGTGTCTGAACGGTACTTTGCCTTCTGCTGGCTCTCTGTGACTGTGTCGCTTCAGACAAGTGGCCGTGCGGCATGTGCTCAAGACGCTGCAGTCGGTGGACAAAGACACCCAGGCCACGGAGAGTGTCTTCCAGCTGATCAATGACCACTTCTCGGTCGATTCCGGTGCGCCGGCTTGGAGTTGGCTTGGAGCCAGTGTGCTGTTTCAGACCCGCTGATTCGGTCGGAACTGTTGGAGCAGTTGCCGCTGGTCTGTATGCACTGCGCTCAGCGGCCGCCGCTCGACGTGTACATCGGAAGGACGCTAACTCCGCTTCTGGCCAGATTTCTGAACGACACAAATACACAGGTAGCAAGGCCGTCGGGCGCAGGTCTCGGGGGAGTGTCGGTTGGTGTGGATATTAGACCATTTGAGCGTTGTGTAGTTATTGCGCCGGTGTCATAATGGCTTTCTGAATTGGTACAAATGGGCGGCACTTTTGAAAAGCACAAAGACAGTGCGGCCTTGAGCGCCGCGACTGGTGGCAAGCTGGAAAAACCAGCCAAGTCGACCTAGTTTTTGGTGCTCTCATCATTGTAATACTGGACTGCGGGCGTAGGTTACGACCGACCAAACTATTTCTTTAGAAATTCAGTGGTGCCGTGCGCTCTCAAAAACCATATGTGCTTGTTTACAGGTGCGCAAGACCTGCCAAGCGGCCATTCTGATTCTACTCGAGCAGGAGCTCCTTGATCAAGGTGAGCAGACCGGATGCCCACCCGGCGCCACGTTTTTCTTGCGGTCGGGACTCGGCTTTTGTGTGCTGCTGCTTAGCTTGATAGCGTGGAGTAATGAATGGAGACAGGCTCTCTTCTGCAGGCAGTTGCAAATATTTGTTCTAAAACATCTCCGGCGTTGCGCGCTTTGATTATGTGCCAGGGCCGGGCGCTGGCAAAGGCTTCACACGGTTTTTGGTGGCCTTGCTTGGTTTCTTTGTGCTGCCTTGCGTGAGTGCCTGGTCGTTAGCGACTCGCCGTGCAGGAAGTGCCATCGACTTTTTCGATTAACCGAATTAACCGTAGACTGTGTGTGCTTACAGAGGTGCTGCAGAGTTTCATTTGTCCCACATTGTTCCAATTGGCTCACAACCTTCCCAACAATGGAGACGAGCTGCGACTGGAGGCAGCCAGTGTAAGTCTGTGTGTGTGTTTGTAATTGGCGCGGGGGCTAGTAAAACGGTTCCAACATTTGGACACGGAGCGGCCGAGGCCGTCACGGCGCTCGAGCTGGCAATAAATTTCAATCGAAACAGTTGCCAGTCTTGCTTGAATCAAGCGGCTGTGCTGTTATCGGTAGCCACCTGTGTCATGCGCAGATCTATGGCTCTGGTGTAGCTGCGTTAATTTGGTGCTGACCGATTCTGATTGCGTGTGTGTGGCTGATTTATGAGTTCGCGTGACTCCTGCCTCCATGGTGGCCGGCCGTCGGTGGCGCTGCATTCGGCGGTGCAGCTAGCTGGTCGGTCGTAGCAGCTGCGTCGCCTTGTATTCTGAGCCGATTATAGTGTGTTGGCATCGGATCAACTGCCGTAGGATGCAATGAATGTAGTGTAGCTGCTCACACGTACATAGTGCGCTCGGCCGGCCCTCCCCGGATCGATACATGTAAACAGTGGAGTAAGTTTTTGCCGCTTATTTAGTGGCGCGCCGCGCTCGGCGCTGTCCTGGTCGCGGTAGCTCTGTTCGTGTGTCTGTCTGTCTTGTGCTTTTCAGATGGTCGGTCTGTGCGCTCCCGGCCCAGCGTCGGGTGAAAGACATGGGTAGTGAGACGATGCAATTGGTCCGTCTCACTATTCTGTTTTTCGCCCGAGCTCTGCCTCTCAACTGTACGGAGCGCTGGCCGTGCATGACGTATTGGTGGTTGTTGTGTTTTGTAGCAGCATAGTATAGGCCGCGCAGCAACAGGTGCTTATTCTGCCTTTGAGATCGGGCGGCGGCTGGCTGGTCCTTTTGTCTCAGAGTGGCTGCCTCTCCTCTCCGTTGCAGCAGTTTAAAGGCGGCGCGAGCGCTGGTCTGGTGCGGTGCGAGTGTTGGGCTTGGTGTTGCGAGCATTAATAACAGTGCAGTGAGTGGCTGTGTGATGTGATTGCAGTGTTTTGTATGTGCGATGCGAGAGGGCGTGAGAAGGTGCGAGCGGTCGGCGCTGCCGTCAATGCTGTCTGTTCGTAGTGCAATGGAAGCTATCACAGCCAGCTTTGATGAGCAGCGCCCAGCTCCCAGCAACACCTCCGCCCCGCACCCCGGCAAGACTGGCTGGGCCGGGCCATCAAGGTGGACGTGATGTGTAGACGCGCTCATATCACAGCCAGCTTTGATGTGCTCGGTGCAGTCGCAGCGGCAGTCGGGCGGTGCCTCGCTAGAGGTAAGTGCATAGTACGCTGCCTGACTGGCTGGAGTCGGGTGTTGCCAGGCGGAAATGATTGTGTTTGGAGCAGCGGCAGTGTTTGTGCGCGTCTTAATGAAAATTCGGGTTTTTGCCGTGCTCATCGCAGATAATGGTGTTTGGGCGAGGGCCGCACTGAACAGCACTTGAGCGGGGCTGCTCTGTTTCGGCCAATAATTCCCCTTAAATTAATACACATTGTGCTGAGGCCGACTGGTCGAGCGTTCAGCTTATTTCATTTGGCTTCTCTTGCGCTCGGCAGCCTGCCTCTATTGATTTTCATTGGCACCAGCCTTGGCTCGCTCCACCAGAAACAACCCAAATTATTGCACTTACATAAGCCACCACCACCGCCATTCCATTGATCTTTCAGTTGTTGTGCAAAATTGTTACCAGCGGCGCGCTCCACCGCCAATGGGTGCTCGACTCCTTCCTCAGCAGATTCACCGCCTTCTGTCAGGACAACGTGTTCCACATCCGCAAAGTACACTCCCCTCTACACACGCACACGCACATACACCGCACTACTTTAGGTGTGTGCCGCCAGTCTCGGCGACATGAGTGTGCTGTTGGGTCGCGACCTCACCGAATCAGTGCTGGTGCCGCATCTGATAGCGCTCAGTCAGGACACAGTCTGGGGGGTGCGCAAGGCCTGTGCAGAGTGCTACACGCAAGTCTCCAACACCTGCTCCATGACCACGCGCAGACACAAACTCGCACCCGCCTTCATCGTACTACTGGCAGACCCCTCGAGATGGGTTGGTGTCTTGGTTCTCCAACTCGAGTCGTATGTGTTGGCTTTTCAGGTGACCAGTCAGTCATTTCAGTCTTTGGGCTCATTTATTTCCACCTTTGCCGATTCCAACCGCACCGGGCTGAAATGGGTTGATGGAAAGCTGATTTACGAGGACTCGGCGCTAAGTCCTAGGTCAGTCTGGTTCCGTTTTCTTGCTCTGTATCGCTGTCAGCCTGTTGGCGAGGTTCTTTTGCAGCACGCGTAACGCTTTGAATTGGCCATTAAGTGTGGTGCGGTTTCAGCGAAACTCCTCCTAATCCGTCTGCGGCAGCTGAGCCAGAACCGGCAGCCACAACAGAAGAACCACCGCTCGGGGTAGTTGTTCCTGACGTGTCGCTACCTGTTGATGTAGATGAGCAAGGCAACGTCAGTCCCAGACCGAGACGCAAGTCAGAGGACGAGTGAGTTCTGTCGGACTGTTCGCTTAGTGCAGCTGTAATCTACTGTTTTAGTTATATGCACGAAATCTCCGGTCTCCTTGATGACATCACACTGTCTACCAAGCCCCCTGAGAACGGTAATGACATCGTCAAAGAAGAAGCGGTAGAGAGCCCGCCGTCTGTCCCCGAGGACAGCGCACAGCGGGCAACCGAAGAAAGTTCACCTGAAGAAGCGGACAGTCAGCCGTCTCCCCTGCACCAGCACTCGACCGACGCCTGTGAGGAAGACTTCAGCAGTTTCCAGTACTGGCAGCGCACTTTAACCGTTGATGTGGAGCCGAGCAGCGAGCCAGTGAACAGTCCCACCGAAGACCCCAGCTTCCAGAACTTCATGGAACGCCGGTTCAGTGGCTTTGACTCGGGCAGCCCCTCGCCCTTGTCCGATCAGGAAGAAGCGGCACCTGTCGGCGACCAAGACCCGGTGCAGACGGTGATGGATCGGGTGCGATTGATCAGTCAGTCCAGCGAGAGCAGTGATGACGTGCCAATCAGCTTCAAGGCCAAGAGATCTAGTACGTGTCTACTTTTGTATTTCTTCTTCTCAGTCATCGTTCTGTTCAGACTACGATGCGGAAACCAGTTCAGAGAATCTTGAAGACGAAGGCGAGTACAGTCAGGTATGTTTCGGCTGTCCGTTGAAGTCGTTGGCACGGCTGTGTCTGGTCTGCAGGACATAATCCCTCAAGCCTTGCTGGACAATTTCCTTTCTATGGTGGAGCCGGTCCGAGCTCAGCAGATAGAAACGGACATCAGCAGACACTGTGCTTACAACCTTCCCGCCGTGGCGTTTACGCTGGGCAGACGTTATTGGCCGCAGATCAAACCGACTTACGAGACACTGGCCAACGATATGCAGGTGTGTTCTTGTTTGGTTTGTAGGTGGGTCATACATGGGCCGGGGGGTTAGGGTGGAGTTTACCTTCTCTCCTCGCCGGCCAATATCTCTACCGGAGGAAGAAAATTGTCGCTTTTCTAAGGCAAAATACTCTTTGCCCCCCTTAGAGCTCCAGGCCCCTCCGGATTTTTCCGGTCCGTGTATGAGGTGAGTGACCGTATTGAGTGAGTGATGTGTTTTAGTGGAAAGTGCGCAGAACGCTGGCGTTCTCCATCCACGAATTGGCTGCTATCTTGGGCGACGAACTGACGGTAGCCGATCTGCTGCCCGTTTTTCAGGCCTTCCTGCGTGACTTGGATGAAGTGCGCATCGGAGTGCTCAAGCACCTCTACGATTTCATTAAGGTATTACGATGCTCTGATACACTGCCTTGACTACACCAGAATTTATAGTTGCTCAATAAAGACGTCAGGAAAACGTTGTTGCCCAGTTTAACTGATTTCATGCAAACCGACAACACGAAGAATTGGCGGTTCCGATACGAATTTACCAGGTATTACTCAGATTTGCTAAGCTGTAAACAGGGTTTACTTGCATAAGACGAGAAACAAACAGAACTTAGACAAAATGTGTGGCTAATATCCGTTTCATCTGGTATGGTAGATTTATATTTTGCTTTGTTTCAGACAGTGCAAGTTACTTTGCGAGTTGTATGCAATCGAGGACATCAACCAATATATTGCAGCCATTGCTCTCACCTTAGCTACAGGTAGCTTAGCTTAACTCAGGGGGGGGTCGCACGACGGACTTTTCCAAAATATGATGGGCGCCACTTCGTCAAGCGCCTATAACTTTTGAGGCAAAAGGGGTACAGGAATGGACCTCCCAGCATTCGACGTGGTTTGCGGCGAGCTTTCAAACACAATAACTCCAGTCTCTCTACGTCTATTGGTTGGCGCGAAATTCAAATTTTTCTGCCTAGCAAAAGTAGTGCCGATGCAACATCTGACAAACGTGCGCACCGATCTGGCGCCCTTCAAGCTAGAGGGCCAGCTAATGGCGCGTTGCGCAGATAATTGCATGGGCAATCCAGCCGTGCAAGCCGCATTGTTCTGCGGGCTCATACGTCCGAACGGCGACCATTCAAAAATTGGGTCGAAAATGGTGCTTTTTCTGACTGATTTTTCGACAGGTTTTGACACCTGTCGCCCACATACTTGCTCTAATCGCGGCGGCTCACCCACCAAACGATAGCTAACAATCTCAGGATTCCGTAACTGTACTCACACTTCCGTTTCGTACCTGTTTTATGCCTCTTTTTGCCCAGCAACTGTGCATTGGTCAGCAACCCTAAATTATAGCTCCAGAAAAACATGCAAATTTCGGAGAACTGAGGAGGAAATTTCAACATGTCTTGAATGCGATTTGTAGAGCGGACTGAGAGCTTTCGATCGGTATAGTGCATGACCTCCCAGCACAAAATTTTCTTCTGAGGTCTTTTGCATTTTTGGAATTTGTCCGGTTTTTATCATCGATTTTACGGGGTATTCGGCACATAACTCTTTTGTATGAGCACGTAGGGCAATGGGTGTGCCACCATACGATGGCCCACGTCCGTGCGCATTCGGCGGTGTGCAATAAGATAGGCTGCGATCACCGTGTGGGGTCCACCTGGCCGAAATGTTCTGGCCGTCTGGCTTTTTCAACTACTTCTTGGCAGTTTTTCTGGTAGGCTGAACTAATGATTGAACACTGCACGTCGATTTATCCATAGAATGATTGGTTGGATGCTAAGGATTCCGAAAATGTGACTATCGTTCCGTTTCGTAGCTGTTTCACGCACTTTTACCCTGATATGCTGCCCTGGCCTAAAAATAGTCACCACAAACACTGCAGAAATGCGCGAATTTCGGAGAAATGAGGACGAAATTTTAACATGTCTTGAATACGATTTCTAGAGCGGACTGAGAGCTTTCGATTGGTATAGAGCATGACCTCCCAGCATAAAATTTTCTTCTGAGGTCTTTTGCATTTTTCGATTTTGTCCACTTTTAGTGGGTTTTCGGCACATAACTCTTTTGTATGAGCACATAGGACAATGGGTGTGCCACCAAACGATGGCCCACGTCCGTGCGCATTCGGCGGTGTGCAACACGACAGGCTGCGATCACTGTGTGGGGTGCGCCTAACCGAAATGCTCCGCCGGTCTGGATTTTTCGACTACTTCTTGGCAGTTTTTCTGGTAAGCTGAACTAATAATTGAACTGCGCGCCTATTTACCCATAGAACGATTGATTGGATGCTAAGGATTCCGAAAATGTGATTATCGTTCCGTTTCATAGCTGTTTCACGCACTTTTCTCCCGATATGCTGCCTTGGTCTCAAAATAGTCACCGCTAACACTGTGGAAATGCGCGAATTTCGGAGAACTGAATAGAAAATTTGAAAATGTCACCAATAGGAAGTGTAATTATTGCAGAGTCCTTCCGAATTGTGCATTGCATGGCCGTCAGGCGCAGTGGGAAGCGCGAAAATTTCGGTTTTTTTATTCTTCTAAGCCCAGTTTTTCACGCCAATAATTCTCTAGATTTTTTTAATTATACTGTCTGTAACTCTTTCTTATCTGCTCCTGTTGGAGTGAAAGCGCTACTAAGCGATGTTCCACACCTGTGCATGGTCTGGGCTGTGTGTGCTGTGTGACAGGCTTCAGTTGTTGTTTAGACGCAGGCTTCGCTTGATTTTGAAAAAGTGCCAGTGTTTTTGGCATCCTGAATGGGTTTACAAGGTGTGTCCTACAGTATACAGACACCTTTGAATCCCTTGTCTACCAAGCATACGAAGGTAGTGTTGATTTGTTTGATAATCTGCAAATGCGTGCTATGCAACTGAACCGTCTGCAAGCCAGTTTTCTGGATTGTCACAAACTAGCTAACAAATCCTGCAATGAAAAATTGCAGACTAACACTGAAATATGCATGATACGCCTGTTCTGTTTCTGGAGCAACAAGCGGATGACATTTCAAAATTACCCACCAATCAGAAGGACTCTGCAATAATTACACTTCCTATTGGCCACATTTTCAAATTTTCTATTCAGTTCTCCAAAATTCGCGCATTTCCGCAGTGTTTGCGGTAACTATTTTGAAACCAGGGCAGCATATCGGGAGAAAAGTGCGTGAAGCAGCTACGAAACGGAACGACAATCACATTTTCGGAATCCTTAGCATCCAATCAATTCATTCTATGGGTAAATAGACGCGCAGTTCAATTATTTGTTCAGCTTAACAGAAAAACTGCCAAGAAGTAGTAAAAAAATCCACACCGGCGGAACATTTCGGGCAGGCGCACCCCACACAGTTACCGCAGCCTATCGTTTTGCACATTGCCGAATGCGCACGGACGTGGGCCACCGTTTGGTGGCACACCCATTGCCCTACGTGCTCAGACAAAAGAGTTACGTGCCGAAAACCCAGTAAAATCGATGATAAAAAGCGGACAAAACGCAAAAATGCAAAAGACCTCAGAAGAAAATTTTATGCTGGGAGGCCATGCTCTATATCGATCGAAAGGTCTCAGTCTGCTCTACAAATCGTATTCAAGACATGTTGAAATTTCGTCCTCATTTTTCCGAAATTCGCGCATTTCTTCAGTGTTCGCTGTGACTGTTTTTAGACCAGGGCAGCTTATCGGGGTAAAAGTGCGTGAAACAGCTACGAAACGGAACGATAGTCACATTTTCCGAATCCTTAGCATCCAACCAATCATTCTATGGGTAAATCGACGTGCAGTGTTCAATCATTAGTTCGGCTTACCAGAAAAACTGGCAAGAAGTAGTCGAAAAAGCCAGATGGCCGGAACATTTCGGGCAGGCGCACCCCACACAGTTACCGCAGCCTATCGTTTTGCACACCGCCGAATGCGCACGGACGTGGGCCATCGTTTCGTGGCACACCCATTGCCCTACGTGCTCATACAAAAGAGTTATGTGCTGAATACCCCGTAAAATCGATGATAAAAACCGGACAAATTCCAAAAATGCAAAAGACCTCAGAAGAAAATTTTGTGCTGGGAGGTCATGCACTATACCGATCGAAAGCTCTCAGTCCGCTCTACAAATCGTATTCAAGACATGTTGAAATTTCCTCCTCAGTTCTCCGAAATTTGCATGTTTTTCTGGAGCTATAATTTAGGGTTGATGACCAATGCACAGTTGCTGGGCAAAAAGAGGCATAAAACAGGTACGAAACGGAAGTGTGAGTACAGTTACGGAATCCTGAGATTGTTAGCTATCGTTTGGTGGGTGAGCCGCCGCGATTAGAGCAAGTATGTGGGCGACAGGTGTCAAAACCTGTCGAAAAATCAGTCAGAAAATGCACCATTTTCGACCCAATTTTTGAATGGTCGCCGTTCTGGGGTATGAGTCGGCAGAACAATGCGGCTTACACGGCTGGATTGCCCATGCAATTATCTGCGCAACGCGCCATTAGCTGGCCCTCCAGCTTGAAGGGCGCCAGAACGGTGCGCACGTTTGTCAGGTGTTGCATCGGCACTACTTTTGCTAGGCAGAAAAATTTGAATTTCGCGCCAACCAATAGACGTAGAGAGACTGGAGTTATTGTGTTTGAAAGCTCGCCGCAAACCACGTCGAATGCTTGGAGGCCCATTCCTGTACCCCTTTTCCCTCAAAAGTTATAGGCGCTTGACGAAGTGGCGCCCATCATATTTTGGAAAAGTCCGTCGTGCGACCCCCCCCCCTGGCTTAACTGTATTAGCCATTTTACTAAAACCGAATTTAAAAATACTGGTTTTGCTTTCGGTCAAAAACTCAAATACAAATTATTACGTCTTCATAATCTTTCGATTGCTTTGTGATTGAACTGAAGCTCTGTAATATTTGCTTTGCTAGTTGTTGCAGTTGTTTCCTTTTATGGCATCTGTCTAAGTTTGTGCGACATTGCAGATAAAATCGCCGACATTCGGAAAGAAGCTGCAACGCTTTTGAGCGTTGTTCTTTTGCATTTCTTTGAGAGCGAGCGCAGTGCAGGACTGAGTACCTTGGACACCACCAACAGTTTCATTCGCGATGTGGTCAATGGCTTCTCCAAGTCACAGCGCTGGCTGCGTAGACAGACGTACTATTGCTCTCTCCCTCCTTCCATCTATGCATTGCTGCGCTGTTTTAGATTTGCATATTTCTGCGAGCAAGTGATTGTTCAGAACTCGGTGCCTGAACAACTGTTCACGGCCGAACTGATCGAGCCATTGCTGACTCTGGCCGGCGACAGTACGTATCTTGTTTTAGTCTGGTCAGAATTATGTTCACAGCAGAAATCTTGCAGAGATTCCTAATGTTCGTCTGGCGTGTGTGCGCGTGTTCCAAGCAGGCGGCGAGTATTTCACGTGCGCAGAGAACGCGGAAGCGGTCCAGAAGACACTGCACCAGTTAGCGGCCGACTCCGATAGAGACTGTAAGCAGTTGGCGTGTCAGCTCCTGGGACTGGAAGAGCCCTCCAGCCACCTGACCAGTGAAACCAGCACTCAAACCAACTAACAACCGAATGCTAGCCGGTTCTGTCCTTTTCAACCATGCCTGTTAATGTCATGCCTCCTTAATATTGCCTCGATTATATGGCCAGTTAGTCGATGTACCAGTTAATTTGCTTATTATGGTGAACATAGTAATTTATGGTTTGTTAAAGGGAAGGAAAAGTGGTGAAGTTAGGCCTTGTCCCGAAGTGGCCATATTAACGCGGCATGAATATTTTCTTTCACGCTAGCGCTTGTTTCACAACCCAAAATGCTTCTTGCCGTACATGGACATGCTGAAGCACCAAACTGAAAATCAGAAATGTTGCCAGTACATCATATTGCTGAAATAATGTCCTGGTATCATGTCGTTGAATTTTTGAGGTTTTTCGCAAAAATATAGAACGATTTTGCAAGCTTTCTTCATGGTGCGATGTCCATGTATGAGTTTGACAGTCTTCTGTCTGTTTTTTGTAGCTGCTCGCCACAAGTGGCAGTAATTTAACTTTTACTAATTAGCAGAGTATCTTCGCTTTTTTGCATTGCGTTGCGATTAACGTAAAACAATGAATAGATGTGATTGAAATCGACTAGCACAATGAATTGAATTGTAGTGCAGGTGCGAATAAATTATTTTTATGCTCTTCTCGGATTCCATCGTCACTCCAGTTTATCATTATGTTGCGACAGTCAAGTCGACTTTCAGCTGTGATCGGTTGGAACAAACCGCAGAAACCGATTACGGCAGTTTTAATAGGATAAGTTGATGCGTCAAGACTGGTCTGAGAACTGCGAAGACCTGCGTTCAATCTTCAGTAAACCGACAAAATGAAAGCTGTATTGGTGGAAAGGCCACAACCGTCTCAACAGCACCAATTAAAAGCAAGGAACAATGCAGACAGGCTAGTTCTCGCTGATCATGTTCTGTATCTGATCAAAGCTGAGTGATTTGTTGATCTTCACAAATACACCTTTAGGCTTGACGTGCTTCAACGAAAACCAAGCCGGTGCTAATTGAGCCAGTAACTCCAGATGCTCTTCGATTTGTTCTATAAATAGTCAAGTTGGACGGCACTTGACCAGTTGGATGAGTGAGTGTTACTTTCGGATATCAACGGACCGTAGCTGGCACTGATCACTCGCACCAGGTCAGCACGTGGAGCGGCACTTTTGTTCTCGGCCAAGCAATAGCTGAAGTGAATCGGTCAAGATGAAACTGCTATAACAAGCTCTTACCTTCTGATAACTCTAACAATTTCTGGAAGCCTCGCTACCATGTTCTTGCGCTTCTCTTTCTCGGGATCTCTGAGCATATCCAAACGCTCTTTCACTGCTTGTTTGGCTCTTATCTAAATCGTCTTTTCAACATACCACGCACCCAAATTACGAAAACAGTCGTACGACTGCAAAACCGTTGAACCCCTTATCTAGCATGTATTTGACAAAGTAGGCAAATCTCGTTGACAGAACACTAAGGATTGTTGACATTATTTTTAAGGACAAATTTAGTAAGGATCGTACCCATTTTAAGGGGAAATTTGGTGATTACTGAAACAACCAATTTCGATTTTTACCAGGCAAGAAGAGGACGTGTGGTTGGTTAGTTTGTAACAGAGAACAAAACAAAGTCGTAAACTGCACCTTTGCGAGCAAACCAGCTGAAACTCCTTTGAGTTTATCGGAATCCGGCATCTGTTTTGAGCTTAAGGTGTCATCGCTGACGCGATTAAGAGCTTCTCTCACCTAGCACCAACTTTAGTTAGGCACTACATACGCAGAGTGATAGAGAGCAGAACTTTGTCTGGCAGTTGTACGCCATTCTTTGACAAAAAATCCCTTGCAGAGGTGACTGCACAAGTAGCTGGCGGTTGCGGCAGCTGGACCACCGGTACCTCCGGCACCTTTTCCAACAGAAACTTCGGGTGCCAGCGTTGTAGTTTGCATCGTCATCAGGGGACATTTCAACAGGAGGATCGAGTCTAGCCAGGAATTCCTGAAAAGTTCGGCTTTGCAGAGACGCACAGGTCAAGCCGGGTGCATGCAGAACGGGAACCTACAGTCTACAGTATAGGAGGGTTGAGATTACGGCCACTGAAAATCGGCAAAAGGATTTTTTCCAATGAGTTTTGAAGTTAGAAGGCAAAACATAAGCCAAAAAGATATTTTGTAGCAAACTCAGTAACACAACCAAACTCGATATTGCCCAGAAATTGCAAAGAGCGCAGTTAAAAAGAAAAAATCACAGTACTAGAAGGACTTTGTTCGATTTTCGCATATTCGGCAAGCAGACATGGGCTAGCATTTCGTATTGGGGGGGTGTAATCTCCAATCATGAGGGGTAGGACCGAGGGGGCGAGGGTGGTAAGCCAAAAAAGTCCGATTTGTCTAAAATCAAGGTTTGGCCGATTTTCATTAAAATACGTTAAAATAAGCTATTCTGAAGTCATTTACACCTAATCCAGGATATTTTTACTGAGGGGGATAATTTTCACAAATTCAGAGGGGGGAGGAGCGCGAGGGGGCGAGGGTGGTAAGCCAAAAAGTCCGATTTTTGTCTAAAATCAAGGTTTTTGGCTGATTTTTCATTAAAATACGTTAAAATAAGCATTCTGAAGCATTACACCTAATCCAGGATATTTTATCATAATTCAACAAAATTCCCAAAAAACCGAGGGGGAGGGGAGGGGGGAGAGGCAGAGCCGAGGGGGGCCCCCCAGCCCCCCCTGGTTTCGGCAAAAGGGAGGGGAGAGAGAGAGGGGACCGGGGGGGCAATTACTGCTATTTTCGACATTTGCCGCGGCATTTTCGCCGGTTTCCGATTTTCGGTGGCTCTAGTTAGATCAATTAAGGAGAGTGTCACACATACTCGGTGAGCTTCTTTCAGACGCTGCACAAGTCGGCTGTGAAAGACGTGTCTACGGCAAATCTGTCTGGATGCCGTCAGTTTGGGTCGCCGATCCGTTTGCACTGGCTCATCAGGTTGTTCAGATTTTTTCGGCGTTTTCAGGGGAGACTTGGCATACAATCTCGATCCAGCAGCATGAGCTGGCAGTTTAAGCGGCGAAAACATCAAGTGTTCGTCGGCTTCAACTAGTTTCTTTGCAGGGGTAGCCAATTCCGTGTTGAACATGTCTGTGTTTCGTAGAAAAGGTGAAATACTGTACTCACAACACAATACGCACACATACATGTAACAGGACAACCGCTCAACGGGAAAGGGGGCGCTGGGGGGTCTGGCGGCGGCCGGGGGCTGAGCCCAAATTTTATGGAGGGGTTGGTTGGGCACTAAAAAACGCTCGAAAATCGCAATTTTTCGGCTAAAAATCGTCAAAAATCGCTAATTTGGGCTCAAATACAGCCAAAAAGTACTGTTTCACAGGCGATTTTGGCAATTTTTGTGTCTGAAATTGTGAAAAATCGCAAAAACTTGCTGAAAAAATTACTTACCAGAAAAATCGGAGGGGTCTCCATCCGGGGGGTGTCTGGCCTAAGTCGGGTGGGTGGAAAGATCTCCGGACCATGTATGCAGTACACAAAATGCCAGATTGACTTTTTACTCAAGTGGACAGTCTACATGCACTCAGGGCAAATTCATTTCCTCATTTCAGCTTTTGATCATACGCACCACACTAATAATCCTGACAAAAAATTCGATCCTACAATTGTTGTTGGGGGACGGAAACACTGAAAATATGGGGGTATCACGAAAGAACGTTGTTAGATTTGATGCTTGAAAAACTTATTTAAGGCACTACTCGAAGATAATTCTACCATAACTGTAGCTTAAAAAGGTTTAACAGCTTAAAGCATACATGTAACAGGGGGTCCGGGGGTCTGCCCACCACACGACTTAGGCCAGCCCCCCGATCGCCCCCAACGATTCCTTCCAACCACCACCCGATTTTGCTGGTAGGTAACTTTTGAGCAAATTTTTTAGAATTCCAGACACAAAAATTGCTAAAATAGCGCCTCTAAAACAGCACTTTTAGCTGTATTTGAGCCCAACTTAGTGATTTTTTACCTTTAGCCAAAAATTGCTATTTTGAGCGCTTTTAACACCCAACCCAACCCCCTCTATCAACGGATGACCTGGTACATGTATGAAACGAGAGCAGAATTTGTAAGAAGTTCAACATGCCGGCTGAAACCGGTTTCACAAACTAAAGCGGTTTTAGTTTTTCGCGTACAGATTTATTATAGAACGCGTACAGGTTTTGAAGTTCCGTTAGATTTTAGCCCAGCTGAATTCATGCAAAACTGACTAATTGGGCCACCTAAGGCTATAGAGAGTCAGTCAATGCAACATTTTATCTGTACTGCTATATCCCTCTCGCGTAGGGCCGCTAAATGTCCGATGAGATGAGCCAATTCGCATTTTTGGCCGGGTGCGAAGCTGATAAAATTTGTCCGATAGAAACGCTATGCAATGCATTAGGAGGCCCTTACAAAATTTTGCGTGATGGCTGGGCAATGCGTGATGAAAAATAGTCGCGTGCACTAATTGGTGCACGGTCTGCCTGTAAGGGATATAGGCACTTACCAGAAGTGAGATTCGGAGTAACGATCAGATTATACTCGTCCGACTTTGCCTTTTTTCCGAATCGCGAAACAGCCTTTTGAATGCGAAACTCATACGCTTCGGGATAAACAGTTTTTATTTGGCCCAAATGATTTCTTTCAAAGTTTCTGAAACAGCGGCAAAGTAGACAAATCAGTTGAGCAGCAAGTGCAGCGCTTAGGTACCTTCTCACCAACTGCTGTACGGCAGGCTTCAGTTTCTCGAAAGTTATCAATTCGTCTCTGGCGTGCATCATGGAAGCAATTGTGTCGGTGTTTTTGAATATTTCCAGTAAACCTTCGTAATTGGTAGGCAACTGCAGTGACAGCTCCGGGCTGTCCAGCAGAATCCGCAAACGTTCGCAGGCAGACACAACGGTTACCGGTCTAAACGGTCTACTTTAACAGCCAACTCTAGCAAACGGTGATACGCCGTACGATTTTTGTGGCGACTTGAGCGGCGACTTTTTGGGCGACAGGTCTTCTTTTAACTGCTGGTCGACCGACTCGGCCGTTTCTGATTGGTGCTGATTGAGCCGAGCAGCCACCTCACTGAACGCCGCCAGCTGTTGACGCAATTGGCTCAGATTGCGCACTCGACCGACATTTCGCTTCACTTTGGCTACGTCAGTGCTTGAAAAGGATCGCGCCTGCAATACGCACATAAACACTTGGTTCTTTTCCAAATCGCTAATACAAAATTCAGCACACACTTATGTTAAGTGGCAAGATTACGATAAACATGGCATGTTCAGAGGCTCCTGGCTCAAGCCGAAACCACAGTTGCTAAAAATTCTTTTCGAAGACCAAAAATTTTTGTTTTTTTTTCAAAAATTTTTTAAAAAATAATTTTTCACTTCGTCTTAAAGGGGTCCAGAGTGCTAGCACAGGTACTTACAACAAATTTTCCACTTTTACACCTAAAGTCAGTTAAGAAACCTGTTCGAAAACGCCAATACATGTCTAAACACTATAATTCTTTGGAAATCAGCAATTTCATTAAGTTTGACGATTTTTTCCGAAAAATGCCTTCGCCCCTCACTGAAGACGACGGCTATACACCCATCCCGGACTGGAATCTCTCTCCTCGGGAATTCGAGCTCAGACCCCAAAGACCTATTATATGCATGATTATGGTCCCTAAAAACAGTAGTGAACGTACCTCAACAGGAGAATCGGCGTTATCTGTGCCCTGTCCCGATGAAGTTTAGTTTCTGCTTTATAGCGCCGGACTAAAATCGAAAACAGAGAAGTGAAGCAAACAGCAGACATGTAACAACGGGTCTGCCCTCCACTCCACTTAAGCCAGATCAAAACGATTTTTTAGACTCCTGCGTTATTTTATTGACCCCTCCGATTTTCTGACAAATAATTTTTTGAGCACATTTCTACAATTTTTTGTGAATTTCATTTACAAAAATTGCTAAAATCGCCTGTACACTTTTTAGGGCTGGGGCTTGAGCCTAAATTAGAGATTTTGGACAATTTTTAGCCCAAAATTGTGATTGCATACTTTTTATTTGCATTTTGAGCCTAAATTAGAGTTTTTGGGACGATTTTTAGCCCAAAATTGCGATTTTTGAACGTTTTTAGTGTCCACCACTCCCCTAGAATTTGGGACCAGAATCACTGGGGGGGGCCAGACCCCACACCTCGTTCACAGATCGGCGCAAGACCTGTTACATGTATGACGAACATGCAAAGGCAAGAAAGTGCCTACTTCCGTGGCGTTGTCTTCTTTGTGGAAGTTTTCGCTTGGCAAATTGCAACCGGCGCTTGGCACTCGATTTCGCAACCAACGAACTGCAGCTTATCTGTGTGGGGCTGCCAACGTCTTCTCCTTCTGTCAACGCCGACTTGACCTTTGCGTTTCCGGAGTGAGGCGCAACTCTCTCGCTGGGCGCCAACGTTACGCGTCGGGAGTAGCTGCCACCTTAACACGTAGCACTGCTACTCTGGCTCGATCGGACAACCTAGCCATTATAGAAGACACGCTTATTGTGGCTCCCTTTACCATAGACCATCTCCCATTATAGACGTACCCGCATAGACAAGGGCCAATGTGCATACAGTCAAGCCTCCATAAGTGGAAAGCGACGGGGAGTTAAAAGCGTTCCAATTATAAAGGGTCGCACCAAACATTCCCTCCAATTTTTGTTTATTAGCCGTTCTAAATTCAGTAGTATACAAATACATACATATGCATCATCGGCAGCTCAGGGAAGCAGTCAATCGTTCATGCGTAGCTCTAGCTCTAGGAAAACTCGAATCTTTGGAAAAATTTTCAACAAAAGCTGGCCAAAACAGTTTTCAACAAAAATTTGTTTAAAAAATTACATTTTCGACGAAAATCTTGAGGTTCAGGGCGTAGTTGCCTGGAGGACGTATTGTTGCAAAATTTATTTCTGTGGCTTCAAACGCATCAAATCAGGATATTCCTAACAGCTTCTGGAAGCGTTAGTTTAGTAGATTTTATTTTTGGCCACCCGACTCAATGGGACTCCAATGGACACGCATGGAACAGAACGACACGCCAAAGTTAAAGAACTCGCACGACTAATTGCAACTTGTGACATGCGGTAAGGCGTTGCGGATGTAAGCGGTCCTATACCACCTCGATCGTTTTTGAGAGATTTTTACGAAAATCTCAAAGTTTTATTTCTGCAATGTGATTTTGCAAACACAGTGCTGTCCGGACGATGGCGCACCCATTTTACAGAGCGTGCCAAACACAACCCAGCAGATCTTTTACTGCAGCAAAAGCAAACTCAATCGAGCTCAATGAATATTTTTTTGAATGAAAGACATAAACTTTTGA
>JASANB010007051.1:0-72268 GCA_030248155.1 Sabatieria punctata
CGACTCTTAAAAAACCGTTGTATCTCACGAATTCTTTGTTTGTTCTTTCTTGGCAGGTGTAAAGTATGGCCTATTCATGTTGCTCAACGTAGAAGCATACGAGAGAACAGGCGGTCCGATGACAACCCAAGGAATCAAGGTAAGCAAATTGAGTGATAAGTACGTAGGAACATACATGTAAGTGATCTCAGCAGTTTAACATAGCAAAACTTCAGATTCTGATTTACAATCAAACTGAGCTGCCCCTAGTCGACTTTCGAGGTCTGGACCTGACGCCTGGACTGTCCTCTGAAGTGGGGGTCTCATTTTCGAAGGTAGGAATTCTGAAATTCTCTTGGTAACAGAGATTAATGAAGGCAGACATGTAGGAAGTGAAGGTGCACAGAGATGAAGGAGGAACATGCGTTACCGAAGCTGACCTAAAACACTTTGAGGGCAGATCGGAGTACTCGATTGAGAAGTGTGAACTCGACCACTACATCACTAAGGTGGAGAAGAAGTGTCGATGTCTCACATACAACGCTCCTCTCCACGCGGAGGCGGAGTGTAAGCCATTTTTATCTGCTGCACACAGCACAAGCAATCACAGAAGTTGCAGTACCATGCACAGTGGAACAGCATTTTTCCTGCGTCATAGACGTTGGTAAAGTTGACGAGACAGAACTGTGCTACGAAAACTGCACAACCATCCGATTTCACACTCAGATCAGTGCTTCCAAGCTACATCCCGACTCACTAGAAGCTATGGTCGGTCAGTCAAAGAACCAGGAGATACTGGCCAACTTCATCAACGCCACTGATAGTCGGCACAGAATTCAGAAGAACCTAGTTGACCTCACTAACAAGTTGATTGGACAGATGCGAGACTTGAAGCAGTTCCTAAGCCAACACCACTTCGAACCCGTCAACGAGTCGTTCAGAGGCTTCTGGAACAATCTTTACGATACGGTTACCATTCTTTTGTCATTTCCCCGGTATGTGTAGTGGTTACCCTAGCTAGGAGTGCGCGAGACAAACCCCACCACACCCCTGGCCCTGACTTGTTACCAGACATGGGCTAGCATTTCGGCTGATGGGGGGTAGAATTTTCAATTCCTGAAGGGGGCTGAGTGGGCTTAACTTAAAAATTTGCTTTTCCGTCAAATATGCGCATTTTTTGGCATTTTTTCGACAAATGGTACCGTTTTGTACTGTTTTTGACAAAATTTAGTGTATATTCTTGCAAATAATACGTTTATTTTTAAATAGCATGTTAGAAAATACTCGCACTCGCGCAGTATATCACTTTCCCTTCCAATTCGTTTTCTTCTTCATGTTCATCAGTTCGTTTAACTCATTTCCAGAAAGAATAGAAATTTCTAACTAAAGTCGGTAGCGACCATAACTCTTTCCAACAAACCGCAAAATTCATCAATGGTTCGTTTCGGCCTGATGAATTGTTTTTGACGACTAGTTCTTCACGTTTTACGATTACTATTCTTCAAAATATGATGAACTGAAGAAATTATTCATCACAGAAATTGAGGAACAATTAAATAATGATTCTTCAACAAACCTTAATGGCAATTTTCCTCAGTTCAACCGAAAAAGAAACGTGCCACAGACACATAAACTGACTGGGCTCGTCATCACAGTTAATCAGAAACTGCTATGCACTGCCGTGTAGTAAAAAGACCTATTTGTCAAGTTGAAGTTCTGGACCATTCCAATGCATTTGATGAACAATAAAATAATTGATTCATCAGAAAATCTTGCAAAAGTCTTCAAAATGATGAATAGTAGTGGACCATTTCATGATGAATAGTATGATGACATACTGATATATCAGTATCTCTTTCCAACAAACCGCAAAATTCATCAATGGTTCGTTTCGGCCTGATGAATTGTTTTTGACGAATAGTTCTTCACGTTTTACGATTACAATTCTTCAAAAGATGATGAACTGAAGAAACTATTCATCACAGAAATTGAGGAACAATTAAATAATGATTCTTCAACAAACTTTAATGGCAATTTTCCTTAGTTCAACCGAAAAAGAAACGTGCCACAGACACATAAACTGACTGGGCTCGTCATGACAGTTAATCAGAAACTGCTATGCACTGCCGTGTAGTAAAAAGACCTATTTGTCAAGTTGAAGTGCTGGACCATTCCAATGCATTTGATGAACAATAAACTAATTGATTCTTCAGAAAATCTTGCAAAAGTCTTCAAAATGATGAATAGTAGTGGACCATTTCATGATGAATAGTATGATGACATGATGGCATACTGATATATCAGTATGGTTTGTTGGTAGGAGGTATGGTTTGTTGGTAGGAGATAATAGCTGAGAGAGTCCCAATATTAACCTGATAAAAACCACAAATAAGGTAGTAACTACGTACTATAAAACCATTTTTGAAAAAACGCAGCACTGGACACAGTTTGTGATCTTTTGTGAGGCATTCTTGCGAACAAACAAGGGCAGACCCAAACTGAATTATAAGCCAAAAAAATCCTGAGGGGGGTAACGGCCGGCAGAGGGGGTAGGTCAGAGCCTCAGGGGGGCCAACCCCCTCAGCCCCCCTTTGTCCATGTCTGCTTGTTACATTGCTGTATGGTAAGCATGCTGTATGTAGGTGCCCTGTTCAAAGAACGTCTCGCTACACATGGAAGAAATGGAAGAGATGAGTGAGTTGATACACACCTTCATCAGAAAACACCACACACTCGATCTGCCAGATACTGTAGTGCTCCAATATGCCTACAAAGCGAAACCGTTACCAACTTTGTCAGGTGCTGCTGAAGCATACTGAATTAATTTAACTCACCAATAGTTTAGGTTTGGGCCAGAGCACGAATGAGGACCTTTTTCCAAGCATGATTGACGGGCTGACAATCAAAGATCTTCTGAAGAGTAGGCATTACTTACTTAATGCGTTTTTCTCATAGAGTTGATGGTGGTGTACATTGTATGTAGATTACGACACACTGAGACACGAAGCCAGTGATGAGATGGGTGGACTGCGCAAGCAGCTGAAAAAAGCTCTCACCAAGATAAAAAACATGTTGACATTAGTGAAACTGTTTACCGAACTGAATTATGAGAGGGAACTGACTCACGGAGCCCCGGAGTATGCGAAAACCTATGAACTGTTGGAACAGTACGCCAATCAGCAGATCACCAAGTCTAAATGGGCCACTGAAATGGCAGAGTTGGAAGTGATTTTGAAGAACAGACTTACAGAGGTGCTCTAACAACTTAGAGCAACTGGTTTAGCATAAAACACAGTTTTAAGGTGGGTGAGAAGCTGTACAAGAACACAGTTATCTACAAAGCCACCTACGAGCTACTGCTTCCGCATGTAGAACAGATGCAGGCCGCCTTGACAGATCTCGGAACGGCAGATCTCCTTAGGGAGTATTTGGCCGATACCCCGGACTACAGAGATGCCAACTGCACAAAACGCATGCACAAGGTCCTACAGGAGCACTATGGAGGTGCGGAGGCATACAAAGACGTAAGGCAGACAGAAAGGAACCACTATTTGATGATGTGTCCCATTGCTTCTGACCATGTCGACACAGTGAAGTTGTTATCAGACGCACTGAAATGTGCTGAGCTATGCTACCACAGAGCGCAAGAGCTGGTGAAAATTCTGTACAAGTTTGAACATTTCGAACAACCTACCTCTGACTTCCTGCACCATCTCAGAGACTACCACAGCGCTATGGCTAGAGTGGACCATCTCTATGAGTAAACCAGTTGCCATCATGGCTCTGCAGTGAAAGGAACGCTTTTCAGAACCAATTTGTTGGCTGTGAACGTCTATTACAAGCAGCTCAGCATCGAAACTCTGAAGCAAGACAAAGCTTACAGCATATTCAGTCTTGCGTGTAAGTCCTGCATCCTGCGTTTTCCTACAGAACGAAGGTGTTGTTGTAACAGTTAAAAAGATTAGGTAGGAAAGGTGATAAATTGAATGCAAAGTGGAGCTTGGTTTTCAGGCGATATTGGAGGAACTATGGGACTGTGTCTGGGCGCCAGCATTCTAACAGTGTGCGAGCTAGTGGACTTCTTCTGCATAAAGCCGTGCGTAATGTACTCTCGCAAACGGAGACAGGATCAAGTGAAGCCCTGTCATGTGAAGGAAGAAAGTTTGGTTGATCCGTATGAGACTAACTCGGTGACAGAACCTCCAACTGTCAAATACTAGACTTGAACGCTGATCGATTAAATAGCTTCCATGTTTGCACAGTTTCTTAAAATACCGGCATTTATAATTCTATGGCCAAGTACTCATCTTATGCTATACATCCATAGTGAGCTACATGTCCGTCTATAGTATAAAAGTATTGCTGAGCCATGTATTGCTGAGATGATGACAAAGGAAGCAAAAATTGAGGCGGTGTGAGACACCACAGTTCTGGGCTTCTGGGCATACGTAGAATGTGATAGGCTATATAACCAAGTCAAACCGATCTACGACCACATACCAGAAAGTGGCATCAAGTACTGTTGTTTGGCATTGGATTTTCAGAATACGTATGTACACATTCACTGTCAAGTGTGTATGATAATTTCTGCATACACATCCAAAAAACGTGTATTTTTGTATATGATAAATGTGTATGATGAAAGATATTTATACTCAGCGTTTGTATTCTCATGGTCATTGTTTGTTTTGTAAGTAAAGTGCTCTCCCGTTTCATTTGGTGCCGAGACCCGGGATTCAAGAACGCTTGATTGCAACCCTCCAAGATCGTCCTCACGCCGCTCACCCACAACTTTCTGTCACTCTTCCGCGTCCTTCTATCTACTGCTTCAACCAATCGGCTAACGATGTCTCCTTCGCTCACTGGTCCGCTGATGTCACCTCCTTCGTACAGCAATCTGGACTCCCATGGCGCAAGGTGCTGGAAGATGCTCTCAACCCTCCCGCCCGGCAACAGTTTCACTCTCTTTCTGATCCCCAGACTACAACTCTTGCAGCTGCCCTCACTCATCTCGAACCTCTCCTTCAGCCAGCCGAGTCTCCAATTCAGGTTGCCCTCACCTTACTTCAACAGCCACCCACTTCCGACGTCATCCAGCTTGCCAACCATTTCAAGTCTCAGATGGCTCGTCTGCCCACCGCGGAGAGTGTTGCTGCAGCCGCGTTCGTCAACCTCCTTCCCTATCCAGTCAAAAAGCACATGATTCATCACCTCTCCGATCCCGCCCAGCCTCACGACATCTACTCGGTTACCACAGAAGCTGTCAAGTACTACAACACCGAGCAGGCCATCAACAGTTCCCTCAGCCGTCGTTCGTCATCCCCATCAGTTCCGCAGCCAGACAAGTCCAACAGTTCACCTCCCAAATGTTATAAATGCAACAAAGTTGGCCACATCTCCCGTCACTGTCGTTCGCAACCCGTGTCTCCTCCCCAGTCTACTCCTGCCAAGTCGTCTCCTGTATCTCCGGTTCGGACGGTTGTTCGCAGTCTGCGTGTTCAGTCGACTCGTCCCTCTCAGTCCCTCTTCACTCAGCACCGGCCTACAATAGAGTCTCGTGTCACTGGTGTCGTTCGATGGTTCAATTCTCGTTATGGCTTCATTTCCCGCCCCGAGGTTCAGCAAGACTACTTCTTCCTCCCGTCTCAAGTTCATCCTTCCTCATCACAGCTTTCGTTGTGCGATGGAGAAGAGGTTCAATTTGATGTTGTGGATGGCCAGCCTCTCTTTGTGGCGGTCAACATTACTCGTCTCAAGGATCCCTGTTCACACTCTGCTTCCCCGTCGCCTTCCAGCTCTCCCATTTTTCAAGGTTCCCGCTCTCCCGATTCTCATGTTTCCGGACGATCGTCAGGCGCAGATGTAGCCCCGGTTCAACAACGAAGACGCTCGTCCGAGGGGGAGTGATGAAAGATATTTATACTCAGCGTTTGTATTCTCATGGTCATTGTTTGTTTTGTAAGTAAAGTGCTCTCCCGTTTCATTATGTACATATGTATAGACAAAGAACAGTAGCATCAGATTAGTAGACTTTATCAGGTATGGTGTCAGTGACCGTTTAGCGGCCCATCCCCACCCCTACTTGTTTGAGACTCAGTCTTCTTGGGCATTTTTGCTCTCTATTTTTTAATAAAATAGTTACTTAATCAAGGCAGAGTTTGGTCGAAAATGACCCAACTTCCTTCCGCTTACGGTCTTGAAATAGGTGCCCTGTATTTCGGCCCTTCTGAAGGTAATCTATACCTTCAATAAATAGCGTTTCTGACCTATTTTGGCCTGTTGATTTCAGAAATGACCATATTTGCACTGAATATTTTCCCGATTTTGAGGTATAAAACTATCTAGTTGCTATATAATGCGTCACGTAAATTATCGATTCTTATCTGCAAAATAGAGCCAAAACAACTGAGTTGGTTCCATGCAACCAATAAGGGTGAATCTGCTCCTGCCGTACATTGCATAAGGTCAGAGAATTTTACACTTTCGATCAAATCAACCGGTTTCCAGCACTAGCGACCAGTTAGAAAAACCAGTTTTGCATTGAGCATCAAAATCATTTCGGAATCGCAGGGCCTCGCCGAGTGGTTTATTCTAACCTAACAGACGTAAGTGTACGATTTATTTGACAAGATTGCTCTAGCTTATCGGCAGACCGCACGGCTGCAGGTATTGCAACCAGGTTAAAGCCACAGCCGGTGGCGAGATAAAACTGCTACACACTAGGAGTCGATAATAGCTGTGTGCCGTACCTACTAGCTTGCTTTCTGCATTGCAGCTTAGAAAATGGGTTCCTTGAGAGGAGAGTCGCATTTGGACAAAAGCGCGGCCGAGAGGTTCATGACCCTGCCGCAGGGAGACAAAGTACAAGCCATGTACATGTGGATCGACGGAACTGGCGAGTTTATGAGGTCCAAGACCAGAACTCTCAACAAAAGACCTAAGCAGCCTGAAGGTATCCAACTAACTACTTTAATTAAGTTAAATCTCTATTTCTCCTTTATCCTTTGGGTGGCATTTTATTCTACTCCCCTTACCCTCTACTCGAAAATACAAGTACTAACTAATAAACTGGCTCAGAAATCGTTAAATTTCGAGCTAAAATTCGTTTTGCTAATGGATGTGGCCTTTCTGGCGCCAATATTTGTCGCTTTAAAACAGTGATTTTAGCTTTGTTATTAAATATAACGTGCTAAAACGCATTTCAAAGCGTATTTGAGCCCTTTGAAATGTTCTACCCGATACCAGGGCGAAACCCAGGAAGGGGCAACCGATTACCCCACCCTGCCCCGACCCCTACCGTGGACTTCCTACAGTATGTACAGCTATATTTATGGGGCGGGAACAGGAAGTTTGACTGTCTAAAATTAATACGTGTAAGTCCGAAGCAGACTACGGACGGATGACTGATAGTCATCCTTATCTGGTCGGCAAACAAGTAAAACGTGTTTGGACGCTGTTTTTCTGGTTTAAAGTCTCCTTTATGCTTTGCCAGATTGAAACAAAACTTATGCACGCAACGGTTATAATAGCAATAATAACACAATAGTTACCTCCGATTTTTCTTTCAACCTACAGTACTTGTTCATCAATTGTCTTGAAATTATCGACACAGTTTGCTAACGAAAAACCGTTTAGGATAGGATGTTGTGTTTCGGAGGCCAATAACGTATTTGAGCAGTGCAGTGCAGTGGGAGTTTCAGATCTGCCGGAATGGAACTACGACGGTTCGAGTACAGGCCAAGCGGTGGGAGAAAACTCTGACGTGTATCTTAAGCCAGTCGCCTTCTACCCAGACCCTTTCCGACTGGGAGACAACATTCTGGTCATGTGCGACACCTACGACCACGAAAAGAAACCCATCGGTACCTTTTAGCTTACCTGTCTACGTACGTAGCACAACTGACAAATGGATCCTCCTGACATTCTAGAAACTAAATTTAGGATCTGCAAATGAATTTAGGAACTACCTTTCCTAATTTTTCTGGAAGGTACCGTTATTGTCATGACACGAGAATTGTTTGATATCTCTTGAATTAACATCGAAAGATGCGAAATTTACTACATCATGTAAATTTAGTGATTTAGAGTACTCATTCTTGCAAAGAAATCGGGTTTCTTTGAAAGCGTAAAACTCTGACATAATCTGGCTTTTTGATCGAATATACAAATGTAAGGCAAAACGCTACTACCGTAATTATACAAGTGCATACATAAATGATCAAAAAGGTGCATGCTGTGCCTTACGTACACTGTACCCGTTTTGCTTTGAAACGCTAGATAAATATGAAAGCTTTTAACGTACGAATTTCAACTTGACATGAAGTCAGACTGTTAAGACTCAAGTCTAAGTCACCCGTCAACCAAGTAAATCCAAGTCCTTCAATCTAAAGTCAATCACTTACCGCACTTCCAAGCCCAAGTCTAAGTCGGACTTACCAACAGTAGTCTAGAGGTGTCGGGGGTCCCGAAAAAAGTCCAAAACGCCTATTTTACCCTAAAGAGCTAAATTTTTCCCTCCCGGACAGGAGGAGGGTAGGGAAGGGCGTATGTCCGGCCGGGAGGAGTATTGGCTGTTGATGAGTGGGCCAAACCCCATCCTATACACCGGCCCACATATGGAGTATACTCGAGAATTCTTGGTATTCTGTACTCTAGGTCTGGAATGACGCCGATCTAAAAGAACCTTGAAAGAATATTGAGAAGAAGCCCAGAGCTTCTAAACCTAAAGCCTAAGCCTAGATACAGAAAAGAATGATTGAGCTTTGTTTTTTGGATCCTTTCTCCTCGTATGCAGTAGTTGGTGGGGTGATTAGAACTGGTATTCAGCATCCAACCACCGGGGCGCGTGTCTGGAGGTGATGCAGGCAGCCAAAGACCAGCATCCCTGGTTCGGAATGGAGCAGGAGTACACTCTTCTCGACGCAGACAATCATCCATTTGGTTGGCCCAAAAACGGCTTCCCTGGACCTCAAGGTACACTCAGTTCTTGCCAAAATTAATTCAATAAACATGGATTTATCGATTAACAGAGGTCTTCCCCAACCAACTATTATTGCCTAGATCCCTCACCACTGGACTCGACAAGCCACCAGACCACCCCCGAATTTTATGACACAATTATTGCGCCTATGTTTTGCAATTTCATACTGCTCAAATTGCCTGCAATACAATTATTTTAGCAGTATATGAGCATTTACTATCCCAAGCGACCTTTATTAACTGTTCCAGAATTTAAGCGCAGACCCACAGTGCCCGTTTGGCGCATGTATGGGTCTATCTACGTATGTACTGTTGCTTTCAGGGCCGTACTACTGTGGCGTGGGCGCGCGTCGGGTGTACGGTAGAGACGTAGTGGAAGCCCATTACCGAGCCTGTCTCTACGCAGGCATCCACATCTCTGGCAGCAACGCAGAAGTGATGCCAGCTCAGGCAATTTTCACTTGTTCACATAATAACTGAGCAATTTCAAATTTGGCGCGCTTTTAGTGGGAGTTCCAAGTAGGACCGTGCGAGGGAATCGACATGGGCGACCAGCTATGGACCTCGCGTTATCTGCTGCACCGCGTGGCTGAGGAATTCGGAGTGGTGGCTTCGTTCGACCCCAAACCCATTCCTGGCGACTGGAACGGCGCTGGCTGTCACACCAACTTCTCCACCGAAGACATGCGCAAACCCGGAGGACTACAGTAACCTTTACTATATTTTACTAATCGTTTTCGTATGACATTTTGAAGAAATTCCACCCCGATCTGCAGAATTGCCAGTCACCGCCATATGCAAATTTTAGAGTAATGGAGGAGGCCATAGAGAAACTGTCGAAAGTGCACCGAGAGCACATCGCCTACTACGATCCGAAAGGCGGCATGGACAACGAGAGACGTCTGACCGGACTGCACGAAACCGCCTCTATCGGCGAGTTCTCGGCTGGCGTGGCCAGTCGCGCCGCGTCGATTAGAATTCCGCGTCAGTGCGCCGAGGACGGATATGTAAATTTTTGACCGGTCTGTTCTGTCGCATCAGTTTGCCTTTCTTTTTGTCAGGGATACATGGAGGACCGGAGACCGTCGTCCAACTGCGACCCGTACCTGGTCACCAGTGCCCTAGTGCGTACGATTTGTCTCGACCGAAAACTGAGTATGGTCTACGTTCCGGAAGCCAAGAGTCGGCTGGAAATTCCCGCCAAACACAAATGATTGATTATTCAATTTTGAAAATTAGACAAATTCAAGCCTATCTATGCAGCCTATCTATCTATCACAGACAGGAAGTAGGCGGAGCCAGAGGTTTCTGGAATGATGGTTAAGAAATGGCGCGAAATTCAAACTGTTCATTTTATATTAGATTTTATCCAACAGTATTTTGTGCTTACGGTAAAAAGTAGCATTACTTACGCCTTTTGTCGTCAACTTTTTAGCTCCGCCTACTTCCTGCCTGTGTCAGCCAACTGTTCTGTTGTATGGCGCGTTTGTCTGTCAGGGAAATAAGAACGAATACGATACCGGTAAATCTTCAATCGGTACCATATATGGTACGATTTCGATCGAGGCCTCAGGTGATGCCGTTCTCCCTGACTGTACCTACTGGTGCCTGACTGTTTTCAGGGCTTTCTAATTCTATATGGTTAGTGGGTCTACTGTAGACTAGAGTGACAATCGTTTTAGTCCCAAATAAAAGTGCGAAAAACTCAAAAATTGATACAGAGAAACATGCAATTTCCCTGAACCTCTGGCTCTTCCGGGCCGTCCGGCGTGGTGGCAGCGACAGATTTCGGACAGGAGCACTCTTTCAACTTTTTCTTACAGATTTTGTCATTCACGTCGATACATTTGAAGTTCCCGTCGTCGCTAACGCCGCAAAATTGCTCGAAAGCCGTACAATTGAGGCCGTTGTTTTCGCAGTTCCTGAACGTTTCCGCCGGCTCCAGGCCGCTATCGGAGTCGCCGAGAATATCGATCACTTTGGCGCATTCTGCTACGCTTTCCAGACAGTTGGCTTGATCGAACAGGCAACTCGTCGGTTTGCCTGATTGAGAAGACTGAGGCACGTCGGTAGGTTTTCCTGGAGAAAAGTGGTTAAAGTTACATAGGAGTAAGAGCATATCTGCCTTTTTACCAGAAATTGTTAGCAACAGTGCAGTGAGCGACACTAAAGTGGCAACCAGCTTCATGTTTGGTCTAACAGCGATTTAGCTGAACGTTTAATGTGCGTTTTAAAATGACCCATTTTCGCAACCGCTACGTAGAGCCAATAGGGTACGTATAGCATTGATACGTGCAAGGGAAATTGGTCGACTGAAATGTTTGCTTGCTATCAAAGTATTATTTATTCATGAAAAAGAGGTAATGCTCGATTTCTCTAGGCTGGCGTTTGCTAAAATTGCAGGAAAACAGAGTTTTCATTATTAGGACACGATCTATTGTTTAGGGGCCGTCCATAAACAACGTCGTTCCAAAATCCCGATTTTTCGGCCCCACTCCCCCAAAATCGCCTTGCCTCGTTTCTTTTGGATTGGACCCCCCTGCGGCGACGTCGTTTTCTGTTCACCCCCTCCCCGATAAAAGGGCAGTACCAACACAGCATGTACTGTAACGTTTTCTTGTTACCATACAGCGCAATTAATTGAATATATCACTACAACCACTCTGGGAAGCTTTTCTGTATGTAGAAACGTTTGACAGAATGTGCATAACCCTCCGGAAATGACCACCCCAAAACGGGTATATCCCGGATTTGATCGGTTCGCTGTTCGGAACCAGACCCGAACAAAAAATCCGGGCTCTCGAGCCCGGATTGGGTAGGTTCAAAACGCTCGTTTTGTTCGGATTGAAAAGTTCAGAAAAGACATGACCTTTTAGAATTCAAGTTCGGATTGCGTCGAAAACGAACCAAGATATCGAGGATGAAATGAACCTATTTCGATAAACAAATGAACATTTCCATTGCGAAATATCCCCGGATTTGCTGTCAACCGAACTATTCATCTGAACCATTTATACTCTCGGATTAGCCGATCAACAGAACATCTGATGTGAACCATTAATCAAACTCCTGGATTAGCCGATCAACAGAAGATCGAAATACAAATACAAACCGGCTGCTTCTAACTGTGAGCACCCACCCACAGCAGAAAGAAACATTTAAGAAAGAAACATTTATTCCACAAGTACAGTAGTAATTCACAAGTAGTAATGCGTACAAACTTAGTAACTGAGACTGGGTCGCTTCACTTCGAAATGACACAAAAATATTAATTGAAATACTTGAGGAAAAAGGAAGGGGAGGACCCACTGGCCACTTATTCCCACCTTTCATTGTGCAAGAATTGAGCCAGGTCAGTAGACTGGATTAACTGTGAGAAAGACGTTATGTTTCTAGCTTGAACAATTTGGTTAGGTAGTCTATTCCAAGAATTTATAATTCTAACCCCAAACGAATGCCTACGTATATTAGTACGAATTTTGGGGATCTTTAGAGCTAGCACATTAAGTGGTTGCCTTGGTGGCCTGAAATTGCGTTGAAAAAATTCGTCAAATCTTAAGGATGATTGATTGTGAATTATACTATAGCATAACTTTAAATCACCAATAAGTCTTATCTTTTCTAATGTATCCAATTTATAAAGTGCAAGTCTTTCTAAGTAAGAAGGTCTGTTAACTCTATTTGGATTTAGTCTATAATATAGTCTTCTAGTAAATAATTTTTGAACTTTTTCTAATTTATCAATATCTGTTAAGTAAGATGGGTTCCAAACCTGAGAACAGTACATAAGTATTGGTCTCACGTAAGTTTTATATGCTTTGATTAGAGCTTGCTCGTTTTTAGTCTTAAAAACTCTAAATAACAAATAAATTCGCTGTCTTGCTTTAGCGCAAATTTGATCTATATGTTTATGAAATTTATAGTCATTTGACACCTGAACCCCTAAGTCTCTGATATCATTTTTATTTTCTAATTCAATATTTCCTATACTGTATGTCCAATTAGGGTTACCATGACCAAAATGTACCACCTCACATTTTGGTAGGGACAGTCTCAATTGCCATAACTGTGACCATTCATAAATCTTATTCAAGTCTCTTTGTAATAAGTTTTGCTCTTGAGAATTTTTAGGAAAACTGAGATAAAGCTTGGCATCATCTGCATATAATTTTACAACAGCAGACTGCATTAAATCAAAAACCTCATTCGAATATATTAAAAAGCAAATACAAACCCGGAAGATCCCTGGATTGGTAAACAAAGCACTAAGCCTCTCTGATTAAAAAATCCCCTACACAGCCATCTACACACTACTTGCAATGTGCCATGACCTAAAGAGAACTTCACAGTGCATACTGAACAAAAATTTCATATTTAGAAAATCAGATATGGGGTGGAATTGACCAGCAAGGCAAACACAAATCATCTACATGTAATAAGCAGCCAACTACTGCACATCAGAAAGGTTCTCTTGACCGCATTTATGTTGATTCTTTTGGAAAGGTTCTCTTTGACCGCATTTATAGGTACCGATCTTCAGGTTGGTTCTTGTTTGTAGGTTCAGAAAATTGCGTACATATACATGAAAAGCCCATTTGTAATGGGTCGGTTTGGGTGTTTTGGTTCATATGGAAAGGTACAGAATAGCATGAACATACACAGTGGATAGGTACGGATGAGTCCTCAAACGGGCTTTTTGAATCGGGCATATATAACGAGGAAAGTTCGGATTTGGAAATGCAGAATATTTTTTCGAACACGTTCGGATGAAGTTTTTTGAATGTTCGGTTATATGGTTATATGTCCGTGGCAACTATAATTGCCCGGTTATTTTCATAAGGATAAATCGAAAATAATGCAATTCAAGTTTCCTAAAATTTCGAGAAAAGCGACGTCGTTTATGGACGGCCCCTTACCACCGATTTGTCCATTGTCCTGTGTGTGAAAAGGACAGCAGAAAGCAGTGTTGTCATTTTGTGGCGTGTACATTCTCGTCTCGAGTAAAAGTAACCAGTCATCCCTCATTCCCTCTAAAACAGTCCAATTTTTCGAAACACCGCGCTACGTAGTTGGTCTTTGTTTGGCAGAGCATCAGATTCACAACACAACAAAGGAACGGCTGTTTAGAACTAGTTCCAGATTCCACTTTTCCGTGTCGGCGCGTGTCCTATTCAAACTAGACCAAGTTTAGATAATAATTTTGTCACTGAAAACTGTCTTTTGTATTATTTAACCGTCACGAGGGCAGGGCCGGTAATCATAAAACAATTTAGGACGTAGGATTTCCAAAATCCAACCGTTGGACAATTCATAAAACTTGGCTTAGGATAGCTACCTTTAGGAAGTCCTACGGCGTAGGACGAAAACCTTAGGTAGCTGACGAGTTACATACGGCCGCTTAGGACGTCCTATACGCCTTAGGTTGTCCTAAGCTTAGTGTAGTTTTAGTACTGGCCCAGTTGTAATCTGAGTTTGAGGGCAGATAATCAGAAACACTATAAAACGAATCCGAAACTGAAAACAGAAGGCAAAATGAAAAACCGAAAGTGTTCGTTTTTGCAGCAAAAATTGTTCAACAAAGAAAACCTGTTCCTTATCGCATCTCCTTGCATACATGTAGAAGGAAGTAGTTTATGAAATTTTATCGATTCTTGCGGCTACTGCAACGTCTGTTCGATTTAAATAGACAGCTGACAATGGCCGACTAACCTCCAGTTAAACGAGTTGCCCCGGTGGCAGCAGTGTTCAGCAGAGTTATTGGTTGATAAAGAAGCAAGCAACTCTTCCAATTCTGTCGCTAAACTATACAGTCTACCTATTTATTTGTCGCAAAATGAACTGCTTATGGAGATGTTTGTTTCTGCTTGTGACCATCTACGGCTCTCTAATCGACTCGCTGGTAAAGAACACCCAATTTGGTCCGGTAGATGGAGAGGAAATTACTGTAGGGGATAAATCAATGATGACCTTTAAAGGAATTCCTTATGCCGCTCCTCCGATTGGCAATCTCAGATTTAAAGTAAGTCCACCCCTTTGTAACCTACCTACTCCTACAGGAGTAGTACAATTTGTTTTTGATTTGAGCCGAAAGTATCGTATAGACTGCCGCGATACACAGGAATTTTGTCGACTTTATTCTGGCCAAATTGCGATACTTTTTGGAAAGTATAGCACATATTTTGGCCGCCTTTTGGCCCTATGTAAAAAGTATCGGATCTTCAAAAGTATCGGCGATACTTCTGAAATGTATCGCAGATACGATACTTTAAGCATCGCAAAATGACCAAATGTATCCATATCCAAACCGCAATTCAGAGACATATTGTACAATGTATGCATATGCACCTCTGCATACAGAGGACTTCTGCAAGAAAATCTTTGGAATTCAATGATCAATGGAAATCCAGTGCTGAACATTTCGTAACAATAGAATGATACAATTTTTTTAAAAACAAAGGCAAGAAAGAACGAATGTGCAAAAGTCACCTTCCTCTGAAAATTTATGAGGCAACTTGGAAAAAGCGAGAGAACACAAAAGTGATCTTTCTAACACTTTATTAAAAATACATCGAAAATAGATTGCCCGGTATGCTTTACGATTTGGTGAGCTTATCTTAGCTCGACATTCAAAATGCCGATTAGCGGTTAAATTTATATAAAAACAGAAAAAAATCGGAAAATTTCAAAGAAAAATGACTGCAAATTGACTACAAATTCGCAGATTTTGAAAAAAGTAGTTTGTAGTCTATTTGTGTTAATTTGTAGTCTTCATGAGGTCATAATCGCCGGAAGCATGTAGTTTGTAGTTTGCAGTTTGTAGTAATACGAATTAGCTCTAGGAGAAACTGGATAAGAGTCGTATTTGAATCTACCGTATTATGTAGCGTGCCTTCAAAATTTGTTATTTGAGACCTTTTGAAATTTTCAAAACGGTCTGCTAACTCTTCAAGTCTTTGTATCTGTATGTACGTCCATAAACTAAGCTAACAGACTGTTTGCTTTACACAAATGCAGTGTTACAGAAACCTCAACCCCCTAAACCTTGGAATCAGCAGTTGATGGCCAAAAGGTTCAGCGCAATGTGTCACCAATTTTTGCGACCCGCCGAATTTGGTGCCACTGTACAAGATGAAGACTGTCTGTATTTGAACGTCTTCGCTCCTAAAGAACCCGCAAGTTTTCCCAACCGTACAATCCTAAGTATATGATTGACCTATAATAATACGGTTTTTAGTTCACTAAGTTTCCCAACGGCTATCCAGTTATGTTCTGGATCCACGGGGGGTCGCTCCTGTTTGGGTCGGCTCCTGACTTCGCGACAGAAGATGGCGTTTTGTCTAATCTCTGCTCAAGGGATGTCATTGTAGTGACCATCAATTATCGATTAGGACTGTTTGGTAATTAATTAGCTATCACTTTGCTTACATTTCAATTCAAAATCATTTCATTTTCGTGCGCATTATATTACACTGACTTAGGGTTCCTTTCAACCGGGGACCAGGCAGCGCCAGGGAATTGGGGCTTGTGGGACCAAAGAATGGCTCTGAAATGGACAAAAGAGAACATTGCCAATTTTGGAGGAGATCCCAATAAAATCACAGCTATCGGAGAGAGTTCTGGAAGCACCAGTGTTGGAGCGCTCGCTATATCCCCTGCTGCTATGGGTGAGATCATTTTAGCTATCTTGATCAAGTTTTTGCCTATCCTTATCTAGTTTTTGCCTATTCTTAATCTTACCTAGTCTTTATCTATCCTTATCTAGTCATCTTTATCTAATCTTTACTTGTCCTTATCGAATCGTTGCCTATCCTTATCTAGTCTTTACCTATCATTATCTAGTCTTTACCTATCCTTATCTAGTCTTTACCTATCCTTATCTATAGTGATGCAATCGGGAGCGGAATACTGTTTCCCAGCAAGATAATAACAAATAGCAAGTTAATTTATTTTTGGGCGAAATCGGGTAGCAAATAGCAAATTTCTAGCAAGTTAATTTTGGGCAAAGCACCGCCTAGCAAATAAATAGCTAGTTTATTTCGGATTGAGGGAGTGAGAAATTTGCTAGGAATTTGCTATCAATTTACTAGGAATTTACTAGGCTCAGAGATATTCATCCATTATCCATATCTTTCCCACTTGGCCTGGGACCTGATGTGCTGCCAGCATATACTTTATTCATACCCAGGTTTGTTATGCTACACATATAGCTAAGTACGGCTATAGCCAAGTATGGACAAAAGTCAGTCTCTAGGCTGACAGTAGATTCGGCAAATAGAAAACTACTGAATGTGTTCATGTTAGGGAAAAAGTTAGAGAAAATTCTTGCTGGTGCTTCTCTTCCTGCTATTGCTTGTTCAGCTCATTGAAACTGAGATACAATGTATAGTGTTAACATTTAACGGTACCGGACTTTTCCACTCATAAGACAAATAGGAAAATGTCCAAATGGGTCACTTTTCACACCCTTTTGAAAACTAAGATCTTATAATAACTATGGTGGTCTTATAATCGGAAAATCTCGCAATCATAATTTGGTTGAGCGAAAAATTTGTAGAAAATTCTAGCAAATTGATAGCAAATAGATAGCAAATTTCTAGCAAATAACAAGTTAATAACAAATTAAATTCGAAATTGCGGTGTCTAGCAAGTAAATAGCTAGTAAATATAATTCCCGACAGTTACAAGCAAGTTAATAGCAAGTTAATTAGAGAATAAATTAACTGGGAAACAGTAGAGCGGAACAGCGGGATTCGGGAAAACATGGCTGTTCGCTCAAATTTAGCAAGTAACAGTCATTTGATAACTTATTCAAAGTTTTGCGTGCCGCTGGCACTGGCAAAAGAAAGTTGGGTATACAGTAGATGTCACTGAAATACATAGTATCTGCCCAAAAACTGCCAATGCTGCCATAAAATAAATTTCCCGGTATTCCCGGTTTTAGAGAATGTGTGAACCGGGAGTGAAAATACCGGGAATTCCTCTTTAGGAAATACCGGGATCCCGGTTGCATCACTACTTATCTAGTCTTTACCTATCCTTATCTAATCATCGTTATCTAATATTTTACTGTTCTATCTAGTCTTTCTTTACCTATCCTTATCTAGTCATCCTCTTCTAGTCTTTTTATCTTGATTGATACAAATATTGATATATTTGTATAAAACTAACTCTGTAAAAAGAAATTGTTGTTTACTATTATTGAGAAACTTTTCAGTATTCTTGTGCCGATCATTAAATTTGCCTATGTTCATCCACTGTTCCAAATAGTTTCACTGCAGAAATGAACAGTTCAGATTTGTCAAAAGTCTTCAGACCTGATGCATCAGATAATTCAGATGAGCGGCTCAATCCTGTCTTACTGGGCCTTTCAAAGTCGATCCTACGTTCTGCAAACCACCACCACATTGGCAAGGGAGATGAATTGTCCTACTTCCAGTTCACAAGCAATGATTGATTGTCTACGCTACAAGCCAGCTAAACAATTGGTTAATATGGCCCATGTAAGTATACATGTGATAGGTATGCACCAGTGGGGGTAGGTCGACACAGCTTTCGCTCAGGTAGGCGTGCGGTCTAAAATTCTAAAAACTCTATTTTAATATTTTAATTTTAATGCGTTTTTGCTCGTTTTATATAGTAACAAGTTTAAAATGGTAAATTTAACCAGAAAATAATGAGAAAGTGTCAGGGGTAGTAAGGGCGGTTTGCGTTTTGTAGCTAAGCTATATGTACGTTATCCAGTGGGATTTCTTTCTAGGTAGAATTTAAAACACTGATCAAAAACCCTCTAGAACCCCTGTCCTATTCACGGCATGGAAGACCTGTATTGGATGGAGATTTCTTTCCTAACTCACTAAAGGAATTGACCAAATCTGCTACACCCAAGCCCACAATTCAAGGAAACACAGCTATGGAATATGTGGAAACCAGTAGCTCTGTTTTTATTCGAACTGGGGTCAGTTGTTAAGTATTTCTAATTCTTCAGTCGCCGAAGTGCTAGAAGAAGACCCGGACAAAGTCATTCAAGAGAAGAGAGTGACAAAAGAATTGCTGTACAAAAGTTTGGATGGTCTATTAGAATTTCCTGCAATTATGTATGCTGATGGAGCCTACGAAAGAGCCCTGGTCAATTCAATAGTGGCCAAATGTTACCTCACCCCTCACCTAAACGATCAAACGCAGATGATGTATGGATTAGCAGAAGTACGTATAATTTCTTTTAGAGGGATCTTTTCTATTTATGCAGAAGTGATTAGATAGTTCAAAATTGCAATAGATAAAGAAAATGGAAGAAGTTTAGGCAGCAGGAGACCTATCAATGGTGGACAGCATCGTAGAAGATATGAAACTGAAGCTAGAAAGTGGTTGGCCCACTTACGCCTACATCTTTGACCACATCTCTCCAAGAATGCAGCACAAAATCTTGAAAGGTCGCAGAAACGTTCTACTTTTTCTGTTCTTAAGTTAAAAACTATTTAGGATCGGCACACGGAGTAGATTTGGAGTATTTGTTTGAGCTTTCCTGGTCTGTCGATTTTACAGATCCAAACGAGAAAGCAGTTAAAGACAATCTGGCTGATCTGTTCACGAATTTCATCAAATACAGGTAGATTTGGCAGTTTTCATTCTGAACACTATAGAGTTCCATAGTTTTATAGAGTAACAGTTCGTAAATTCTTGAAGTCAGATTATGGAAAATCTTTTCAAATCTCTCCTTTACACAAACAAACTGACCACACAAACAAACTTGTGTTCGCAGGACAAGAACAACTATTTTTTGTTTGCTCTAAAAATGGAAGAGAGTAGTTGAAAAGCGAAAACCGAACCCGAAAGTCTTCCGCCCTGCGCGCTATATGCAGTAAAGATAAAAATGTCATTCTACATCGAATTGGCTCTAATTTTCTGCAAAAGTTAACAAGATAACAGGCTATATATGGTGCAAGTTTGGTGCCAAAATTCCAACTGTGCTATGTTTTATAACCCAAAACCAAGAATCAGGGTGGTACACGGAAACTCTAATTTTCAGGTAATTCAAAGAGTATAGCTCTGAAACTTTGCAGGAATAATTGATCAAACGTGTTCTGAAGATTTTTATTTACAGAAAACACCGTGAGGAAGGTTTACGACAGGGATGTGAGGTGTTTTTTCCTGGTGTTTTTCTTTTTCTTTTTTCAAAAAAAACCGGTTTTTTCCTAAGGGTCGGAAAAAACATAAATCGCGGGAAAAAAACTCAAGCTAAAAATAGCTAATTTATGTCATTTTTCTATTAAGAAATGGACTTTTGCGATGTATGTATAATAGGCTATACTGACTCAAAACTCTTGAAAAACAACAGGAAGAATCATAAATCAGTCTAGGATAGTCAAAACTTGGCCTGGAGTTTTTCAGCGGTTTAGGAAAATACCGAAAAAAACAGGCCAAGCTTTTTTTCGGAAAAATAACCATCCCAGGTTTACGACGTGGAGCAGAGTTTAAATATCAGACTCATTTATTTGTCGAGCTGCTGAAATCCGTGTTGATTAACAACTGATTCAGTGCTTTGATTCTAGATTCAAATTTTGAAATTCCCCAATTTTAGTGCCATTTTTTAGCTGCAGAACAGCCCGCTTGCCGCTTAGCACGTTATGCCCAATGGCAACATAAATTATTCCTGAAAGGTTCAAAGTCTTTGAATAACCCTAAAATTAGAATTTTCGTGAACTACCCTGACTCTTCGTTTTGGTCATTCATAAACCAGCAGCAATCGGTTGATTTTTGCTGAAAAAGTGAGCCAAATCGATAAAGAACTGGTGGAGAAGGAAAGATTTGGGTGGAGCTGAAAAAAGCGAAGGACATTTTTTATCTATACTATTGAAAGAGTTTATCTACTAGTGGGAACTCACACAACACACACACAAGCACACAAACGCAACCACTCGATAACTTGACAATACAAAACACTCTCACAAACACAATCGCTTCATCACTCCCCATCCGGATGTCGACTGGGCCTCAACTGTGCCTGACAGCCGGGGAAACTATCTGAATCGATATGCTCTGCCTCTTCTGATTCGGAGTCTCCAATAAGCTGCTCTGTACCGACACCGTGCTGCTGACTCCATCTTTTGCGCGCCACGTTTCGGCCTTTCTGCGCCTTTGCCTTCAACTGCTGACATGTCATCAGTGTAACGGAATTCCATCTCCCACAAAGCGAACTCAAATGAAACATTACTCTTCTCCTCTGTCCTCTTCTTCTAACTCTCTTTCTTCTTCCTCTCACTCTCCTCTCTCCTTCTCTTAACCCTCTTCATCCTCTTTCTCCTCTTCATTCTCTTCACTCTCTTCATTCTCGACTTCTTCCTCACCATCCTTCTTCTCTTTAGCATCCTTTTACTTCTCAAAATCTTGCTCCACATCACTTTCTTTCTCATCACTCTCTCTGCTCCCAGCACTTTCTTTCTCATCCTCTTCCTCTTCTTCATCATCTTTACTCTTTTCTGTCCTTCTTCTTTCTCTTCATCTTTCTTCTCCTTATCCTCTTCATTCGTCACATCCTTCTTTACTTCTTTCCCAAAATTTTCCTCTCCACCACTCATTTGCAACAACACAGGATCACCCGCAACATCCAAAAGATGGAGTCAGCAGCACGGTGTTGGTACAGAGCAGCTTATTGGAGACTCCGAATCAGCAGAGGCAGAGCATATCGATTCAGATAGTTTCCCCGGCTGTCAGGCACAGTTGAGGCCCAGTCGACATCCGGATGGGGAGTGATGAAGTGATTGTGTTTGTGAGAGTGTTTTGTATTGTCAATATATCGAGTGGTTGCGTTTGTGTGCTTGTGTGTGCGTTGTGTGAGTGCCCACTAGTAGATAAACTCTTTCATTGGTGCCAAGACCCTTCGAGCCAGCCTTCAATTTTCCCTCAACACTTCCGTGATCGTCAGGCTCAGACGTGGCCCAGTTTTGACGCTCACCCCACTCGATAACTTGACAATACAAAACACTCTCACAAACACAATCGCTTCACTATATATTCGAATATAGTTAAACTTTAAGAGCTGCTTACAGTGACCCAACCCCCGAGCCAGTTAAAGGTGCAAAATGGACGAAAATAAGCAAAAATCAGCCAAATCATTACATGAACATCAGCTCCTCTCTGCAAATGATGTCTGATTTCAAGCCAACCCTACAAAAATGCCGGCAGATGATTCCGGCTGCTCTGAGATGGTTCCGAGACTCAAGTTCTGACAATTTTCCCCAACAGTTGGAAAGCTCAGGAAACAGCATTACTGTTTTAGTAGTTGTTTTATTCTTTCTGACAGCTGCTTTTCTTGTGTAGTTTGTTAATGTATTCTTCTTTAGATCTGGTTTTCTTTGTCATTTCCATTGCTTTACTTTACTGCAGTATCTGATGGGTCTACTATTTAGTTTTATTCTGCGTAATAGATTTTATCATCTTTATAATATTTACGTTTCTATACAGTTGCCGGTCCACCAAAGTCTAAATTGAGTTTTAGAAAGTGACAGTGCAACCGGGGTGGCAGAGGCATAAACCCGAGGGGCTGAGGGGCCGTAGGGGTTTGAGGAGAGGATACCGCTAAGCCAAAGTACCTGAGTACTCACAAAACGGGCAAAGAACAAAAGGGGCTCAAAATATTTTGCAAGTTTTTCGTAGATTTTTGTCGCAGGCAGAAACTAGTTTGTAGGATGGCACTTGTAGACACGTAGGAGGTGATAAAATCTACCTCACTTTGAATAGATTTTACCGGTTCTGCCTCACCACTACAAACAGGGAGTTGAACACTTCTTTTTTGGCTAAACAACGCCAGGTCTGTTTTGACTAAGACTTCTTATAGAAGTGATTCCATATTTTGAGAGTGTTTTTGTTGGATCTTTTGCAGGTTGAATAGATCTATTTATTGGCCCACTACAGCAAAACCTCCTCACCATCTTTCAGGCAGATTATTGTTGCTTCATTAGCACGCCTGCATTCTATTACACAGAATGAACTGCGTATGGAGATGTTTGTTTCTATTTTTGGCCACCAGTGGCTCTCTAACCGATGGGCTGCTCAGAAACACCACCTATGGTCCAGTAGATGGGGAAGAAACTACTGTAGGGGAGAAATCAATGATGAGCTTTAAAGGAATTCCTTACGCAGCTCCTCCAATTGGCCCTCTCAGATTTAAGGTAAGACTTGTCTAGGCTCGTTGAACAATTTGCTTTGTAAGAGCTGAAAACGAGTTTAAGCTAAAAACTTATGATTTCTGAGCCAGTAGGGGTGAGGGGGATTGGTCTTTCTTTCTAGGTATGGGTAAGCTCAACTCGGCTAGTATATGTATACAAGGAAATAGTGCGTAAGCAAAAATGCACGTTCTACAGAAACCCCAGCCACCAGAGACTTGGACTGAGCCGTTGAAGACTGCAGAGTCCAGTGCAGTGTGCCACCAGTTTCTACGACCCGAAGTGTTCGGTCCGGCCCTAGAAGACGAAGACTGTCTGTATTTGAACGTTTTGGCTCCAAAAGAACCCGTAATGCTTGCACCAACTAATGATTCGTTTATTTTTCAACCGTTTTTAGTCCACAGAATTTCCCAACGGCTATCCGGTTATGTTCTGGATCCATGGCGGATCGCTCCTGATGGGGTCGGCTCCTGACTTCGCGGCAGCAGATGGAGTTTTGTCTAATCTCTGCTCGAGGGATGTCATTGTAGTGACCATCAACTATCGATTAGGACTGTTTGGTAATAATTAGCTATCACTTTGAATAATTTCAATTCAAAATCAGACATTTTCATTTTCGATATATTACACTGACTTAGGGTTCCTCTCAACCGGGGATGAGGCAGCGCCGGGGAATTGGGGTTTGTGGGACCAAAGGATGGCTCTCAAATGGACAAAAGAGAACATTGCCAATTTTGGAGGAGATCCCAATAAAATCACAGCTATTGGACAGAGTTCTGGAAGCACCAGTGTTGGAGCGCTCGCTATATCTCCTGCTGCTATGGGTGAGATGATCTTACCTATCTTGATTAATCTGTACTCCTCTATCGACATCTACTGTAAAGTTACGCTATTCGAATCTACGGTAGAAGTTTAGAGAGTTCTTCAGTATTGCTTTGCCAGTTGAATTACCTGCTGTATCTTTGACCAGGGCCAGAGGAAATTATTGTAAGCTAGCAGCTAGCTATCCCTATTTCTAAAAAAACATCTAAATTATAGACTCTACTTCTATATTTATAAGGTGGTAAAATTCTGGAATCAACTGCCAAATGAAGTTGTGAATGCTAAGTCTTTGGACAAATTTGCGGTCTTTGTAAAAAAGCAAAATTTGCTGCAGCATTTGTTATTTAGTTAGGCTATGTAATTCTGTATGTCAAATATGGTGACTCCTGGCCTATCGCTCCGATGGTTTGTGTTACTCGGCCGAAGCTTCTCTTCTTGTATCTGGTCTAAAGCGTATTCTACTTACGCTTGTAATCTCTGAAAAGAGGGTCGTTTGAATCTAAATCCATTTCAAATTAACCAACATGAGCTACCGTATAAAACACGCACTGGGCTGCTCTTCATGAAATTAAGAATAGCCGCGCTATTTTACGCCATTGTTTTTTTAGAGGAAAAAATTATAGGAATCACCATCAACAACAAAGATAGCAAACCTGAAAAAATGCAAAAGAACAAGTAGAATAGGTGTTTTAGGAGGGCGACGTATTACTTTAGGAATCCAATGAACCTTAGCTGCTCCTATTACCTAACGCTCCTTTCTCTCTGTCTCTCCTACTCTGCACTGCTGCCGCTAACCGAGGTGAAGAAACGAATAAAATAATAAAAAAGGAAGAGTTGTTAGCCAGCTTAGGCCCTTCCAAGTATGTACAAAATGATTTTTTGACTGTGTGTATTATTCGAATTCGAATGCAATAATTCGTTCATCAACCAGCGCAATTCCTCTGATTGAATCCGATATAAGAGCTTTTTCTTTTTTGTCTTTATTTTTCCCTCCAGCGTTGAGCGCTACATAAGATCGTCGGCGTAGTTTACATAGCTTACGGTTGCCATATTTTTCGCGTTGAGATAATAAAACCTAGTTGAAAGTGTGATGCCCCACCAGATGAACAAAGACAAGAGTGGCGTTCAGAGATTACAAGCTATGCGCACATGGGTTGTACTCTCCATAACTGATAAGTTTATCGTCCAAAGATTGAGACCAAACGCTACTGTACAATTGGTTTAGTTAGGTAGGACACAGTCTCCTGTAGCGACAACAATATACAAATTCAATTCTGAATTCGTATTCTGAAACTGTACCAGATGCAGATTATTCAAGAAAGTTTTCGGTATCATTTACTTCAATAAGTTTGAAACTTTTGATCTAATGTTTGCTACACAAACGGTTTTCACTGCATGGGTGAAGAACTCAGATTTGTTAATGTTCTTCAGATCTGATGCATCAGATAATTCAGATGAGCGGTTCAATCCTGTCCTACTGGGCCCTTCAAAGTCGAGCTTACGTTCTGGAAACCACCACCACGTTGGCAAAGGAAATGAATTGTCCTACTTCCAGTTCACAAGAAATGATTGACTGTCTACGCTACAAGCCAGCTAAACCGTTGGTTAATATGGCCCATGTAAGTGCATGCAATGTACTTGTACATATTCCCTGTCCGAGTTATCCAAGCATAAACCATATGCTTTGTGAATCGATGCCATAATGTCTACTGTAGTCGACTGTGGTGCTGTGGCAGTTGACGTAAAGCACAACACAGGCCGCCGAAAGCCAGTGATAGAAAGTAGGTAAATGGGAACCGAACCGGTGATGCCTAAGCACCTAACGGCAGCAAGGTTGTTTGTTTGTTTGTTTGTTTTTGTTTGCTTGTTTAGATTCCACTGTCCTTTCGGACAGCTCAGGACACCCCGCGCTCTTATCAGAGCCTTTCAATGGAGTGCCCTGCCTACAAACTTTGCTGTCATAGAGTGCAACGGCAGCTCGGGTTTGGTTCCCATTTAGTGTACGTACTAGACATCACCGGCTTTCGGTGGTCTGGGTTGGGCTTTACGTCGACTACTTCCAGTCGCTTCGACCGGTTTCAAACCCACCAACAACCGCTCTTGCAGATGCCGGGGCCGCCGTGACACACGGGATAGCGTAAACTACCCATGGCCAAGACGCGAAATGTTTGTTTATTTATTTATAGATCTGATAGATTATACAGTATAATGTCAGAAACACCTTGCTCACCCAAAGTTACAGCCTTTGTAGGCATGGCTACCCCACTGAAGCATACATGGGCCAGAAAAATTGGTTGGGGTAGTCAAAATCTGAAAATTTAGGAGTGGGCCTGCCGGTTGGAACTCAAAACAAAGAAACAAACGAGAACGAATGAACAAACAAATAAACGAATGAACAAACGAACGAACAAATGAATGAACGAACAAATGAACAAACAAACGAATAAAGGAATGAACAAACAAACGAATGAATGAACGAACGAATGACGAACGAATGTCGAACGAACGAACGAACGAACGAGCTGCAGGGACTTATACTGTACTTGTTACAAAACACTTCAGAAAAGCAAGAATTGGCATACAAAGTCATCCGCTATATACAGGGTGTGCCAAAAAAAACAACCCAGCAGAGTTTTTGCTGTAGCAACCGCAAATCTCAACCGATTTGAATGAATCCTTTTTTAAACGAAAGATAAATAAATTTTTGAAAGATTGATGTACGGTTTATTAAGATAGCCTGCTATGTTCCTGAGATATTGGTCCTCAAAGTCAAAACAGAGATTTTCGCAATGAACAAGAGTGATAAAGAACAACCCAGCAGATTTTTTACTTTTGCAACCATGAATCTGAACCGATTTGAATGAATCCTTTTTTGAATGAAAGACTGATAAATTCTTCAAAGATTGGTGCAATTTTTATTGAGATTCACAGTTTAGTTCTTGAGATAATTGCCTTCGAAGTCGAAACAGATTTTGGCAAAGAACAAGAAACGATTCCATTGCATTTCATGATGAAGCAGATTCTTACTGCTGGGGCTAATGATACTTTAGTGTTGAAGTAAACCGAGTTTATGTGTCACCTATAAAGCCTCCAATAGCCCTTAGCAGTAGCAGGAATCCGTTTTATTATGAAGTGCAGAATATTAAAAAGTCCCTCTTGTTCACTGCCAAAATCACTGTTTTGATTTTGATAGCCAATATCTCAGGAACTAAGCAGAGCACATTAATGAAAATTTCAGCAGTCTTTTAAGGATTTATTTATCTTTCATTTAAAAAAGGATTCATTCAAATCGGCTGAGATTTGCGGTTACTACAGCAAAAAATCTGCTGGGTTGTTTTTTTTGGCACACCCTGTACATCATTAAGAAAGTTCCTTTTGAATAGATGAACATCTGAAAGAAAATTGAAAAAGTCCCATTACTTCATGTAATCGATGGTATTCGGTAGTTTTATTGTCATGTACATTTTTCTAGGTTGAATACAAGACACTGATCAAAAACCCTCTAGAACCGCTGTCCTTTTCAAGGCATGGAAGACCAGTATTGGATGGCGATTTCTTTCCAAATTCCATTACAGAATTGACAAAATCTGCCACTCCAAAGCCGATGATTAACGGCGTCACAGAGATGGAATTTGTTGAAACGAGTACAGTTCTGCACAATGTTGAACCGGATTGTTCATATTCTATCAGTATTATAGTTGAGGACATCCTAGAAGAAGAGCCGGACAAAATCATTCAAGAGAGGAGAGTGACAGAAGAATTGCTGTACAAAAGTCTGGATGGTCTACTAGAATTTCCTGCAATTATGTATGCCAATGGAGCAATCGAAAGAGCGCTGGTCAATACGATGGTAGCTAAATGTTACATCACTCCTCATCTAAACGATCAAACCCGTCTCATGTATGGATTGGCACAAGTAACTACCTCTATTTTCTCCTTCTGCTCTCTCTATAATTGTCATTGCCAACCGAAATCAGGCAGCCATCAGGCAGACATGTAAAGTGGGGGGTCGGCGGAATCGGCCGGCATGGTGTGCGTTGGACATCCCTATGACCCCAAAGTAAAACCCTAAAACAGTTCCGCCCAACTCCCTCTGGGTAGCCAGCAATGGCCATCAGCGGTTCTCTTCGATCCGGCCATTTTCCATAGTAAAACTCGAAAACACACCAAACAAAAATGAATGTTTCTCCAGGGGGCTACCTCGCTCAGACATGTGCTATGCAGCGCTCGAAAGCTGACATCATTAGCTTTCAGAATCTGTAATAAAATTTGTGGCGATTTTTGTTATTTCAAAAATAATCGATCCCGAAATATCCATTTATCACGATTTTGTCAGTTTTCATTGAAATGAGAGTTTCTCTGGGGGGCTACCTCAGTCAGACGCGTGCTATGCAGCGTTCGAAAGCTGACATCATCAGCTTTCAGAATTTGTAATAAAATTTGTGGCGATTTTTGTTATTTCAAAAATAACCGATCCCGAAACATCGATTGATCACGATTTTGTCAGTTTTCACTGAAATGAGAGTTTCTCTGGGGGGCTACCTCACTCAGATGTGTGGTATGCAGCGTTCGAAAGCTGACATCATGAGCTTTCAGAATCTGTAATAAAATTTGTGGCGATTTTTGCTATTTCAAAAATAATCGATCTCGAAATATCGATTGATCACTATTTTATCAGTTTTCAGCATCTCACTAGAAGTAGCTAAAAACAAAATGGGATGACCAAATTGAGGTTTTCTGGCACGCCAAATTCATTGGCGACGCCCATTTACAGCTACGATCACGTGATCAATCGATAATAGATACTTGATCGATTATCGATTTTTTGCTATGCAGGTGACCTAACTAGTTAGTGATGTTAGTGGTTTTTGGGCACGCCGATTTCAACCACGATATTGGTTTAGAGCTATCATCGAGTTTTAATTCGATAATCGATATCGATTCATTATCGATTTTTGTTGTGCAACCAAACAAGGCACAAAGCTATAATGTCAGTGGTTTTCGGGCATGCCGATTTCAACCATTATGTCGTTTTAGAACAATCATTTCAGTATAGTTCGATTATTAATATCGATTGATTATCGTTTTTTTACTGTGCAAATAAACAAACAAACCACAAGCTATGATGTCAGTGAACGGACACCAGCTTAGCTACAACAAGTAATGCAAGAAAACGCATAAGGCGGAAGTTGTTTTATTTTACCCATTCCACATAAAATCGATACTTGACAATCAATCGATTCTGATAATCGAACTAAACTGCAATGATAGCTCAAAAACGACATAATGGTTGAAATCGGCATGTCCGAAAACTACTGGCATTACAGCTTATGTGTTTTGCTTTTTTGCACAGCAAAAGATTCGATAATCAATCGATATCGATTATCGAATATCGAATGAAAACGCGATGATAGCTCTAAAACAACATCATGGTTGAAATCGGCATGCCCGAAAACCACTGACATTACAGCTTATGTGCTTTGCTTATTTGCACAGCAAAAAATCGATAACCGATCAAGTATCGATTGATCACGTGATCGCAGCTGTAAATGGGCGTCGCCAATGAATTTAGCGTGCCAGAAAACCTCAATTTGGTCATCCCATTTTGTTTTTTAGCTACTTCTAGTCAGATGCTGAAAACTGATAAAATCGTGATCAATCGATATTTCGAGATCGATTATTTTTGAAATAACAAAAATCGCCACAAATTATATTACAGATTCTCAAAGCTCATGATGTCACCTTTCGAACGCTGCAGACCACGCATCTGAGTGAGGTAGCCCCCCAGAGAAATTCTCATTTCAGTGAAAACTGACAAAATCGTGATCAATCGATATTTCGGGATCGATTATTTTTGAAATAACAAAAATCGCCACAAATTTTATTACAGATTCTGAAAGTCCATGATGTGAGCTTTCGAACGCTGCATAGCACATGTCTGAGCGAGGTAGCCCCCTGGAGAAACATTCATTTTTGTTTGGTGTGTTTTCGAGTTTTACTATGGAAAATGGCCGGATCGGAGAGAACCGCAGATGGCCATTGCTGGCTACCCAGAGGGAGTTGGGCGGAACTGTTTTAGGGTTTTACTTTGGGGTCATAGGGATGTCCAACGCACACCATGCCGGCCGATTCCGCCGACCCCCCACTTTACATGTCTGCCCGATCTCGGTTGGCAATGACAAATAAAGACTTGCAAGTAACGTTGGTAGGGCTTTTGCTCTTAATTTAATTGAAATTCAGAAAACAAAATTCAAATATATGTACTGATATAAAATTGCGTAACAAGCAAACGTGCCTCTTATGGAGAAGAGATATTTTAAAAAAATCCGTCAAAAATACGAGAAAAAATAGATTACGAATAAATACTCTACACTTGTCCAATAAAAAACCGGAGTTTACTTTCAGTGAGATCAGACGATCCATCTGTTTAAACAAAAGCTGGGAGTAAATCCTTGTTTTTTGTAGCACAAGCTGTATTTTATGCTCAGAATGCGTTTTAATGTGTTTTTGAAGGGTAGTTTTTTCAAACTTTTCTTACACCAGCAAATTCTAAATTTTACATCTCCCTCTCTGTCTCTGCAACATTCAGGATCCTGATAGAAAAGATGAATGCATGTACTAAGAAAAGCCAGCAATTATAGGCAGCAGGAGACATGTCAATGGTGGACAGCATCGTAGAAGATATCAAAATGAAGCTAGAAAGCGGTTGGCCAACTTATGTCTACATCTTTGACCACATCTCTCCCACAGCGCAGCACAAAATATTGAAGGGTCCATAACTCTTTACATCATGTTCGAAAAAAGCTTTAAAAGCCTCAAGATTTCAGGATCGGCACATGGATCTGAACTTGGGTATCTGTTCGCACAGAAGTGGACCGACTTTACAGATCCAACCGAACAAGCAGTGAGGGACAACTTGGCAGAGCTGTTCACTAATTTTGTCAAATATGGGTACTGTTATTCTGTATACACATGCACATTTACCAACAGAACCCTAAAATTCGGCAGTCTTTGCTGCAATAGGGCCGTAAGCAGGTACCGCGTTACGGTAGTTACTTGATTTTCAGGAAAAATTACAGGGCTTCCGATAGAATCCCGCCGTGTGTACCTACTATATTACTAGTTATTAGGTGCATCAATTATGTCAAGATCTTAACATTAAGTTAACAAACAATTAATGTTGGCGCCAAATAGTTGCTGAATATTGTCAACGATACAAAGTTTTCCAGAATTTTAGAGCCAAAATGGGTAAAATTTGGTTGACGATATTGTAATCGAAAAAGGATACTGTAATATGTAGAATGTGTTTCTGCATGGCCCAAAAATGCAAAAGTACAAAGAAAACATTGTGATCATCATAGGGAATTCTTGATAAAAATTGCACTAAGCTGAACAAAAAATACCAATTCCCAAATACCTGGGTATTCCCAGAATAATCGGTATACCCGGTATGGGTATTGATTAAAATTAGGGTTCCGACGATATATCGATATCGATATCGAAAAGTCGATATATCGACCCTTTTTCCAATATCGATATCGATATCGATATCGCGATATTTCGCATCGATATTTTCGATATTTTTGTGTGCGGAAAAGTGGGAAAAAAACAAAACTGACACCAAGTTTATTTCTCTGGAACAGCAAAAAAACCAGTTTTTCCTGAACAACTAAAATAAAAATCGATGGTAGGTACTGTTGTTTGTGTATACACATACACATTTACCATACACAAAAATACACATTGTTTTTTCAGTGTGTATACACATACACATACACATACACATTGAAAAATTCGATACACATTACCATACACAAACAGTACTCAAAATGTGTATTTTTGTGTATGTGTATTTGATCGGCAAAAATCGATAAAATCTCGAACAGAAACGTAAAATTTCGATGTTTTTGCCACAGTAATAAACAGTAGATGTCCTCATAAAGCCTTCAAAGGGCCTAAGTAACTGGACTTCAAAGCTATCCAAGGTTTAAAGCAGCAGACACTGAGAGATTCGATTTTTCTAGCATTTCTTACAGAAAATCTACCAAAAAATTTGCATTTTCAGTACAATACACATACACAAATATACACAAAAATACACATTGTTTTGCTGAATGTGTATACACAAATTACCATACACATTCGAAGGTAAATGTGTATACACATACACATACACATACACAAACGGAAAACCCAATACCAAACAACAGTATGGTAGAGTCAAAACCTAACAGTGGCATGATTGTTCTCAGGAACATCAATTTCTCGGCACTCTCAGCTTTTAGACAGCAACGCTTAGGTTCTTAAACGTCTGCCTGCGGCAACACTGAAGAGCTGCTCACTCCGCAGACTTGAAGCAGGTGGGCAGAAGCAGACATTGGCTAGCATTTTGGCTGAGGGGTGGCAAATTTTCAAATCCTGAGCGGTACCGTTGGGCTGATGGGCGGTTAAAAGGACCTTAAGGAAAAAAGTCGGATTTTTGCTAAAGTCAAGCTTTTTGGCTTATTTATCATTAAAATAAGTTAAAATACGCTATTCTGTCTGAGCTCATTTATGCCTAATGAGGGTGGGGCATCGGCCTGAGAGGTCAACCGTTTCAATGAAGGGCTTCAGAAGGGCCACTACCTTTTCTGCGATTCCCTACTTAATTGATATCAGATCGCTGATTGCATCAGTGCTTGACTGATAAGCAGTGAGAGCAGTTTGCTCTAAATTTTCACATTTTCTTGCATAACTATAAATATCGATATCGATATCGATATCGATCGATATTGAGCTGAAAATATCGATATCGATATCGATATCGAACATCGACAAGTTTTGATATCGTCGGAACACTAATTAAAATACCTGGAATCGGTAGGTATTTAATGGGTACCGGGGATTTCCTCTTAGTATCCCACCCCATTTAATAACCCACTGGTATATTAAATGGACCGTTATTCCGCTTTATATCCCATGGGATATTAACTGCCGGCAATGTTTTCACTGAGAAACGTGGTTTTCCGTGTTATATCCCCTGGGATACTAAGTGGAAAACTCCGGTAGGTATTCCCAAAAATACCCATTTTTCGGTATGGGTTCGGTATACCCAATCAACAGTAGAAGAAGAGCTCTATTAGTTTGAAAGAGCAGAGAGTAAAAGCATTTGCAGAAATCCAACTCCTGAGCCAGTTGGCGGAGCCGAATGGCCTCAGCTAAGCTCAGATGAACTGAATCAGTACCTGAACATAAGTTCCACTCTCAAACTGATGTCTCACTTCAAACCAACACTGCAGAAATGTCGGAAGATGATTCCGGATGCTCTGCAATGGTTCCGGGATTCAACTGCCGACGGGTTCCCACAAAATTAGAAGAAAGATTTGATACTAACGGCAGCTTTTGTTCTGGTACTAAGAGAGCTCTCAGTCCATCCGCAGTTTCAACTTCTGTCTCTCTGTTGCTACTTGGTTTAACCCAGTTCCTGACGCAGAATGTGTTCCATTCAAGAGTTGAACAATAAAATGAAGGATGAAAAAAGGCAAATAATGTTAGCTTGGTTCTGTTCTCACAAGATTGGAAAGAGCAATTTGAAAACAACCGAACAAAAATGTTGCACTGGAGGGAGCTATAATGAGGCTAGAGAATGACTTCTATGACGTGACTTTACTGCAAAGTCTAGGCATGACGTAATTGTTATCGTCCCTGTACTGTATGTCATAATTTTATTTAGGGTTCCGACGATATATCGATATCGATATCGAAAAGTCGATACATCGACCCTTTTTCCAATATCGATATCGATATCGCGATATTTCACATCGATATTTTCGATATTTTTGGGCAGAAAAAGTAGGAAAAAACAAAAATTGACACAAAGTTTATTTCTCTGGAACAGTAAAAAAAACAATTTATCCTGGACAGCTCAGAAATCGATGGTATAGTCAAAAAACCTAACAGTGGCATGATAGCTCTCAGAAACATCAATTTCTCGGCATTCTCAGCTTTCAGACGCTTATGTTCCAAAATGTCTGCAGCAACACTGAAGAGCAGCTCACTCCGCACACTTGAGGCAGGATGGCAGAAGCAGACAGACATGGGCTAGCTTTTCGGCTGAGGGGCGGTAAATTTTCAAATCCTGAGGGGTTACCGCCGGCTGATGGGTATTTGAAAGGATGGTAAGCAAAAAATTCCGATTTTTTATTAAAGTGAAGGTTTTGGCATATTTGTCATTAATCCAAGTTAAAATACAGCTATTCTGTCTGAGCTCATTTATGCCTAATGAGGGTGGGGCCTCGGCCTGAGGGTTCAACCTTTTCATTGAAGGGTTTCTGAAGACCTCTACCTTTTCTGTGATTCTCTACTATTGATATCGGAACGCTGATTCCATCAGTGCTTGACTGATAAAAGCAGCGACAGCAGTTTGCTCTTTAAAAATTTTCAGATTTTCTTGCATAACCATAAATATCGATATCGATGTCGATCGATATTGAGCTGAAAATATCGATATCGAATATCGACGAATTTTGACATCGTCGGAACACTAATTTTATTGCTATAGAGTGGAAGTTGCATCAAGCAGAGGTGTAACAAATTTGCAGCATATTTTCTTTCAAACAGCTAACAGCGTTAAAATAGGCTTGAAAAGCCATAGCCATAGTCAAAATATTTGTTTGTTTGTTTGTTTGTTTTAGAGTTCCACTGTCCTTTCGGACAGCTCAGGACATTGCTCGCTGTTTTCAGAGCCCTTCAATGGGGTAGTCCTGTCTTACAAACAACCTTCCCGTTTGCTGCCATAGGTGCTTAGGCAACGCCGGTTCGGTTCCCATTTACCTACTGGCCGTCACCGGCTTTCGGCGGTCTGGGTTGGGCTTTACGTCGACTACTTTCAGTCGCTTCAACCGGTTTCGAACCCACAAACAACCGCTCTCACGGATGCCGGGACCGCCGTTACACGCGGGATAGCGTAAACTATACCCGTGGCCAAAATTTGACTTTGACTACCTGTCCGTTTGACTGCGATATAAACTATAAACTATGAGTTAGTAGTCATAACAACACTATGACTTTCAAGCTCTGACATAGATGGTTATTAATGATCGATTTTGTGGCTGGGCAAAGCCAGTTTCCAGCCAGCTTAAACAACACAGAGTTAGTAGCAAGTGCCGCCACCTTACACTTCGTTCAGTTAGCTTTGGTCTGTGTTTACTTTGAGAAAAGTTTTGGCTAAAAAAACAACTGCTCAATTCTCAGCTCTCACAGCTTTGGACGTTTCTTTATGTTCTTCGTAATAAATCATGTCCTTATCCTTATGGAAATGCCTGTTTCTTGTTTTGATCACTAGTGCCTGTGTTATTGAAGCGCTGATAAAATATACCCCAAATGGGCCGGTAGATGGAGAGGAAACTACGGTAGGAGAGAAATCAGTGGTGATCTTTAAAGGAATCCCTTACGCAGCTCCCCCGATTGGTAATCTAAGATTCAAGGTACAAGTTCAATTTTATGTACTGTAGTCCTTCTTACATATTAGGCACTTTTATTTTTAAAATGTTAAGCTATTTTAAGAGTCAGTGTCTGTATCAGTCGCACGAAGGACTTTTCCAAAATAAGATGGGCGCCACTTCGTCAAGCGCTTATAACTTCTGAGAAGGAAAAGGGGCGCAGAAATAGGCCCCCACCATGCGACTGGCTTGCGGCGAGCTTTCTTCAAACACAATAATTCCGGCCTTTCTATGTCTATTGGTTGGCGCAAAATTCAAATTTTTCAAAGGGCCAAGATCGATCGATTCAGATACGTCACAACTAGGGATGGGCACGTAAATTAATTTTCGTAACGCGTATCGTAAATTAAGCGCCGATTTTTAATTTACGTTACGCTTAACCCCCTTCAACACACCGGTGTTTCTAATTGTCGGGAAGTCGCGCGCTTCCCGACAGCGGTCGGGAAGATAAATTTTTCAGTTCCCGATTTTTTTGTTGTTGGAAAAGTTTTTGGCATAACAGCTTTCCGACAGGAAAACACTTCCAGATAGCAATTTTTTGAGCTTCCCAATAGTTTTTGGTAATTCCCGCAATTTAGGAAAATTTCCAGAAGGTTATCGGAAAGCTTCTAATAAAAAACAAAAAATTGTCAAAAAAGAGAGACTGTCCGACAACATTTTCGTTGTCGGGAACCAGGTTTCCGATAGTTGTTCGTTGTCGGGAAGCGCGTTTCTAAGAATTACGCCAAAACGCCATATGGCGTAGGTATGTTGCATTGGGTTAACAATTACAGTAATTAAAAAAAATCTGGATACGGAAATTAAACGAATACGAAAATTAAAATTTAGCAATACGTAAATTAATTTCCGTACGTGAATTAATTTACGTTCCTAGCGCAAAACAGATTTTTCTGTTGAATCCTGAGCCCACAGCATTGTTTTGTTGTAGTATAGACATATTTTTGGTTACTACTGAATCTTAAATGCGACTTTTAAGGCTAATTATTCGAAAATTTTTCGCCTTTGTCGCACAGAAGCCCAATCCCACTCTTCGAACTGCTAAACCGGTTGATTTCGGTCAATTTTACGGTCAGAATATCTTATAGATACGTTTTTGAAGGCTTAAATTTGTCAATATGTTATCTCCCTGTATAAGAAAATAGGCAGAAAAGCCAAGCAACTATAAATTCATGTGTAGGTGTTGCACTACTGTTGGAAAGTTCAGGGTTGAAAAATAGGTTCAGGTTCAAGTCAAAGCCAATAGCGAAATTTCAGGTTCAAGTCCATCTTCTAAAAAACCTGGACAATAGGTTCAAGTTCAAGTCCACCGATCCAAAATATCTCCAAAAACTGTAGATATTTTGCGCTGTTTGCAATTTTTCTGAGCTATAAGCCTTTCTATTGGCAGTGAAAAACATAGATCAGACTTTTCGGGGCAGTGTACTTTCGTTTTCTGACAGTTTCAGTTTGAAAATAGGTATAAAAACATGACATCTATAAAATTTTGTGCGATCCAACCGAAAATTTTACATAGTTTGCTAAAAAATTGCACTTGAAATTTGACCCTGTGGTGAAAGTCCAATAAAACGGAACAGGTTCAACTCCGGCTGAAATAATATAGGTTAAGGTTCAGATTAAAGTCCACAAATTTCAGGTTAAACCTATTAATAGATCCAGGTTCAGTCGGACTTGCCAACAGTATGTTGTAGATTTAAAATGCATTCTTTCAGAGAAGTGAAGTTACATAGTTTTCTTCACTACTACTGTAGTAATCTTATACGGGAGTACAGTCATACGTTTAACCGTCAGTGTGCCGTTGGCAGACTACAGTCTGTTGTAGTTGGCTGGCTAGTTGCTGCGCAGTTATAAAACCCTCAGCAGCTACAGTAATTCAGCCAAAAACATACCCACATTTCATTCCTTCCTTTTGGTGTGAAGTTAGATTTCAAAAATACGAATGCAATTCCAATTGAACAAACACAGAATTAAAATTTGCATTGCATACAGTTCATTTTATGATTTTTTTCCGCGATATTCGATTGCTACTGCCTACTAGCGATTTTTTAAGAAAAACAAAAATTAATTTACGTATGGCTGGAATCTTATTCGTTACGACGTTACGGAAATTAATTTACGTAACACGTTACAGCAAGAAATTAGCCGTTTTAATTTCCGTAACACGTTACGAATACGGAAATTAAAATCTGGTAAAACAGAAATAACGCGTACGTAAATTACCGATTTTAATTTACGTTGCCCATCCCTAGTCACAACAACACAGAAAAGCTGAAAATTTTTGGTGTAAAATTGGCCTACAATATGTATGTCATTTTGTCGTAAAATACAGCTAAAAACTGCGTTTTCTGAATTAAAGTTGAGCTACAGTCCGAAAACTGTGCAAAAGCCAAAAAACTTAACCCAAAATCACAACGTCTATTCTATACATGCATACAACATCCTGTAGTGTGTAACTACAATGTGAATATAGAGAAATTAACAATAAAATTACAACGTTTAATAAATACAAAAGTAGTAAAATTTAAGCAGAGATGCTTCAGAAACCACAGCCTCCACAACCCTGGGTGCAGCCACTATCCACCAAAAGCTTTAAGCCGATGTGTCACCAATTTGCCCGTCCTATTGAGCTTGGAAGAGGAGGAGAAGAAGACGAAGATTGTTTGTATTTGAATATTTTCGCGCCAAAACAAAAGGTGAATAATCTTTACTTATTTGCCCTGCGTTGTACCTTTCAAACAGAATAGGAAGAAAAATACGGCTAACACGACTAAAACAAGGTTATAAATTTTAGTCGACAGAACTCCCGGATGGTTATCCTGTGATGTTCTGGATTCATGGAGGGGGACTTGTATTTGGTTCTGCCAGTGACTTTCCAGCTGAAGGAATCCTTTCAAACCTCTGTTCCAGGGATGTAATCGTTGTGACTATTAATTATCGACTCGGATTATTTGGTAGTGATTGCTTTCCAAACTATTTTCATATTAATCCAAATATAGAAATAATGCTCTAGGATTCCTTTCGACCGGGGATGAGGTAGCGAGAGGAAACTGGGCTCTGTGGGACCAAACGATGGCTCTAAAATGGACAAAAGAAAATATAGCCTTGTTTGGAGGAGATCCTAACAAAATTACAGCTATTGGAGAAAGTTCTGGAGGTTGCAGTGTCGGAGCTCTGGCTATTTCTCCCTTTTCTATGGGTGAGATCAAATTTACTTATCTTCAACTACTATGTATTACAATCGTATGCAACATGAAAACAATAGTCATCTACTGATGACAATAGCAAAATATTCGTGAAAATGAACGTGATCTTATGAGATTGTCTATGCTCTTCCTCAAATCTTTTATAAATAGAATCTTGATCTTTTGTTCTTCAGATCTGATGCAGCAGACAGTGCAGATGAGTGGTTCGATCCTGTCAGCCTGGGCCACACAAACAAAAGCCTTTGTTCAGGACACAACGCTTACGTTGGCCAATCAGATGGCTTGTCCAAATTCCACGTCTCAACTCATCATTGACTGTTTGCGTTCCAAATCTGCCAACGATTTAGTTGCCATGGCTCATGTACGTATGTGGGTCATTGTTTTCTGTAAAAAAACCGACCCAACAGCCCTGATGTGGGTCGATCAATTGTTATAAATAAACCTTCTCAGGGAGCTATTTTAGACAGAGTTCAAGACTTTGGCCAAGAGTGCTTTCGAGCCCATAATACACCCGCGTCATGCAAGACCAGTGGTGGATGATGGGGAATTTTTCCCGAGCTCACTCAGAAAACTGACACAAAGTGCAAGCAAGAAACCGATGATTCAGGGCACCACAGCCTTGGAAGAAGTGGAACTTGGTGGTAATCTTTTTTATTTTATTTTATTCTATTAATTTAATATTTGGTATATTGTAAATCACTACAGATTTATTGAAGTATCACAAATTGCTGCTACTCAGATAAAATCATATTACTAGATTGTATTTAAGTTAATGATTAACTTAAAAATGCTAACAATTATCTAAATTATAAGTTATATTTTAAAACAGTTGGTATACAATGAAGCTAAGATTTGCACAATTAGTAAATATATTTCTAGTCTCACAAATACTGGGAGAGGACCCAGATCAGATAATTAGAGAGAAGAGGGTAACGGAAGATCTGGTCTACAAGGCTTTGGATGGATTTCTGGAAAATCCTGGCATCAAGTACTATGAAGGCCCGATTGAAAAAGCATTTGTCAGTTCACTTGTGGCTAAGTGCTATCTCACTGACAACCTAGATGATCCAATCAAACTCATGTATGCGTTGGCAGAGGTAGGAGTGATAAAGAGTAATAATAATTAGTTAGTTAATTAGTTAAATGAACTATTAGTAAAGCAAAACTCCTAGGCAGGGGGAGATATGGTAGATGTGGACAGTAGTGTGGAGGATGTGAATCTCAAGTTTGAAAGCGAGTGGCCAACTTGGGTCTACATTTTTGACCACATCACACCCAGACTGAGGCATAAAATCTTGAAAGGTAAGCTAAAGCTATCAGTCTACATTGAATGGAATTGAAAATTGCTATTGATTTTGAAAATCTTGCTATTCTTTCTTTATAGCCAGAGTTTTTTAAACATTTATTTGTAGATAATTTACAAACTTTTAGGAGCAGGACATGCCACTGATGTTGAGTATCTATTTGCATTACCTACGATTGACTTTGAAGACCCAAAGGAAAAAGCAGTTTGTGACAACTGGGCCGACTTGTTCACAAATTTCGCCAAATATGGGTGAGTTATTGGATGCATGCACTGCACAGCAACCATGAAATTTTAGGAAGTAAAATAAAAACAGTTTTAAGAGCCGGTTTTTCTAAGGGTCGACTCTTCCCGGACAAATCTCAACTTTATGTCTCCGATTGGGCTAAAATTTTGTATTTTGGTATAATTTAACCTAAAAAGATGTTTTATCAACTTCCCGGTCGTTTTTTGTGAGACTCAATTTTTCGACCGAACCTCAGATCTCGGCTTATAACTCTGGAACCAGTGAACGTGTAAACTTGCGGATTGCATATTTATAATCACATGAGCGTTCTCTTTCAAACGATATCCTACATGACCAATTTCCAGATAAAAAAATTTTTTCGAACCCCTTCTGGGCCAAATTTGACCCCCTCAAAGGTATTGACCCCCATTTTTTTATTTCTTAAAAATGTAGCGCTATCTATTCACTTTTGATTGCACAAAAAATCGAGAAAAAAATATATATCTAATTGAGTTTTTGGGCCTTGAAAGTTGTCAGGTCGAAAATTTGCCCAGTAAAAGATTGCCTTGTAAAGAGCATATCTTTGTCAATTTTGAACCGAGTTCAGTGATTTTTTTCACACATATTGCACTGTGTCCCTGGCACATACTGCACAAATCTGACCTTGCTGGCTCCTGCTTGGTGCCAGTTCTACGCTTCTTGGTCACATTTCAAGATACATTAGTTTACAAAGCAAATAGAATTTTCTCATAATCTGCAGTATCTTCCTGATAATTCGACAGTTGCGACTTTGTTACTGTGTTTTTTGCCGTCTTTTCACTAGGTACCTACTACGTACCTACAACTAGACATCTATCTGGCCTGTGTCAAGGTTCGGTAATGACAGAGACAGTATATTTGTGGTGTAAAAGCATACATTGTACATGTAACAGGGGGTCTGGGGGTCTGCCCCCACCCGACTTAGGCCAGCCCGCCAGATGGCCCCCTCCGAGACGACTTTTCCGACCCCCCGCCCTCCGATTTTTCTGGCAAGTAATTTTTTGAGCAAATGTTTGCTATTTTTTGCAATTTCAGGCACAAAAATTGCCAAATCGCCTGTAAAACAGCATTTTTTAGCTGTATTTCAGCCCAAATTAGCGATTTTTAACCCAAAAATTGCGATTTTTTTCGATTTTTGAGCGTTTTTTAGTGCCCAATCCCCTCCCAAAATTTTGGCTCAGACCCCCCTCCCCCGGCCGGCGCCAGACCCCCCCAGCCCCCTCCCCCTTCGGCGGATGACCTGTTACATGTATGATCAAAACTGTATGTATTGATTGACACTCCTGGTCACTGGCCTGGGTACGAGCAATAAACTTATAGTTGAATATGTAACTGCTGTACTGAGATCGATTGAAAGTGTTTTTGGCCACAAAAGTACAAGAGTAAGGCCGGTTTGCCTAAGTGATTTACCTCGCATGTAACCCTATTGGGTTATCACTGGCTTGCTCTAGTGTACATGTGCGTTGTATAAAGTTGTTATTGTTGTTGTTCTTCAATGCTAGCACCAGCCGAACCAAGCTAATAGACAAGCTACAGGTGCACCAATAATTGACAAACATGGACTAGTAGTCTTGCTTACTGAACATTTTTGGTCTTCAAACAGAGGATAACTGTTGCAGATTTCATAAGTAATAACTGGTTTAGTACTGTCAATGGCATACATAGTATGTGCATATTGTACCTAAAGCCAGGTAATAAATACACAACCAAGTCTTAACTTAGGTTGCTCACTTCAAGAGCACTGTGATAGTAAGCATCAGTGGATGATGCTGTGCACTCAACTGCTGCACCTAAAATTTCATTCTAATAGACAAACACAGAAAATACTACAACTGTTACTTCCATCGCAGTCTGGAAAGTTAGCCATGAAATCATTGGCCTTCACGACACGCCAAGCATGAGGAACATGGAGAAAGAACTGTTTTGCGAATTCAAAGTTACCAACCCTTCGCTTCCCATAGGTGTAGAGCGAAATTCTTTGTTGCAATACAGGTATAGTAAATGCTAAGTCAGATTTATGCAATAAGTGCTAGAGCACCTCCAAATGAGTGACCAGTGAAAGTTATACTATATAGTGGGAATTCAATTGATGTGTGGTATAACTGCTTTTTCAGAGGTGGCCATACAGTGTTCAGAGCATCAACAATTTGTTTCCTTTCCACCAATTCCACGGAATTCCATGCTATGTTGAAAGCGATGAAATGCTGCTTTGAACATGATCACTAGCAACAAAGTCAGTGCATGGCTTTCCAGACAACTTGCATGCTTGCTGCATCACTTCAGCTAATTGAATCTGACTATTACTTGTTTCTAAACACTCTCATGGGTTCATGCTGTATGCAGCAGCAACAAACTTTAGCGTGGCTATTGCTCCTCTTTCTAAATATGAACTCATGCATGTTAATTTTCTTAAATACAACTTAGCAACAAACTGCAACTGTTCTTACCATTGTATTTATAACTTAAGCTTGTCCCAGGACAGTCATATACTATGCTGTCAGCGAAACAGCGAAACCACAAATATGCTGTCTCTGTCATTACCGAACCTTGACACAGGACAGATAGATGTCTAGTTGTAGGTACGTAGTAGGTACCTAGTGAAAAGACGGCAAAAAACACAGTAACAAAGTCGCAACTGTCGAATTATCAGGAAGATACTGCAGATTATCAGGAAATTCTATTTGCTTTGTAAACTAGTGTATCTTGAAATGTGACCAAGAAGCATAGAACTGACGCCAAGCAAGAGCCAGCAAGGTCAGATTTGTGCAGTATGTGCCAGGGACACAGTGCAATATGTGTGCAAAAAATCACTGAACTCGGTTCAAAATTGACAAAGATATGCTCTTTACAAGGCAATCTTTCATTGGGAAAATTTTCGACCTGACAACTTTCAAGGCCCAAAAACTCAATTAGATGTATATTTTTTCTCTCGATTTTTTGTGCAATCAAAAGTGAATAGATAGCGCTACATTTTTATGAAATAAAAAAATGGGGGTCAACACCTTTGAGGGGGTCAAATTTGGCCCAGAAGGGGTTCGAAAAAATTTTTTGTCTGGAATTTGGTCATGTAGGGTATAGTTTGAAAGAGAACGCTCATGTGATTATCAATATGCAATCCGCAAGTTTATATGTTCACTGGTTCCAGAGTTATAAGCCGAGATCTGAGGTTCGGTCGAAAAATTGAGTCTCACAAAAACGACCGGGAAGGTGATAAAACATCTTTTTAGGTTAAATTATACCAAAATACAAAATTTTAGCCAAATCGGAGACATAAAGTTGAGATTTGTCCAGAGGTTAAGGAGCAAAAGTCGATTCCTAGAAAAACCGGCTCTTAATATTTCCTAAATAACAAAAACTTCGGTTTTTGCAAACCAATATTTTATGTTATTTTAACAGTTTAGATCAAATTTGTTTTAATACTCTGTTCTAACTCTACCTAACTGTTGCAGCAATCCAACCCATAAACCAGTTAATGGAGTGAAATGGACGAAACTGAGTGATGAAAATAGAAACAGCTACTTGAATATCAGTTCCACACTTAGAATGATGTCAGATTTCAAGCCAAACCTGCTAAAATGCCGAAAAAACATTCGGAGAGCTGTAAAATGGTTCAGGGGTGAAAGCTTTGACAGTTTCTTTTTGTGTAACCATAGCAGCTCTGCAAATAGTCTTCGTTTATCCTTTGTCATTATCTGCTTTTCAGTTATGTGCCTCGCTTTAACATCTTTTTAACATTTGAATGAGCAGGGTGTTGCTGGTTTCTTTATGTACCTAGAATTATAACATTTGAACCACTACAGTACAAACCTCCGAAAGCATAACATTTTCCGCTGCCCCAGGAATCTGACGCAAATGTCTAATTAGATAATTAATCCGCCCATTCATCTAATGCACTGCTGAGCCAAGGCTTGAAAATAGGCCACGTTTAGTGTAACGTTTTGGCTGGAGTGGCAATTAGGGCCATACTTACGGGTAGACCTCAAACAGATTTCCGACAATAGCGGAAATGGTATGATTCCCGCGGTTTGTACTGTAAGGTTATTGTGCATACTTTCAAATTTGTTTCTGACTAAGTAAACGATGTTCGAACTATTATGAGTTGAATTATTGCTACTTACTCTTTACTAGCTTCATTAACCAACTCTGAAGCTTATAAATAAACGGCTTAACTTCTTTAAACCATATTTCTGACTCGATGAAGAGATCTTTGAAAATTTTATAACTGTTTCAAATCCAACAAACAAACAACAATCAACACTATCGAACGTTTTCTATTCAATGAAAATCTGAAAAACCATTCCAACAAAGAGTTCAAAACAAAAAAAAACAGCACAACTATGATCCATCCAACCAATACAAAACGCATGCGAATAAAATTACAAAAACAACCGGGAAATCACAGCTGAGGTAAAACAAGAAAGAATCTCAATACTACAGCACGCTATTTAGATAGCACGCATAAATTGAAAAAAATCAATACTTATTCTTAGAGGGGCACATATAACAGAGAAAATCAATAGTTGTTCTTGATGGCACTTGGTAGATGCTCCTAACAGACAGCACAGAGAAGAACCAAACTTATTTGGCCTTAATGGAAGCTTCAGTAGCGGAAGGCGACGGGGGAGGTTGACCATGTGTGATGAAATTGAGCAAATCGATTCTTGACACGATGCCAATGATCACAGTTCGACTGGAGACAGTTTTGGTGTCTTTGACTAAAACCAACCACTACATAGACAGTGCAGTAGAGTAGTGGAGATGATTAGAGAGTACACTGTTTCTGGTTGTGCACAACGAGAGCGAAGTGGTCTCTGTCGAGAATGCGTGAGAGTCGGCCGAGTGTGGTGTCGAGGAAAATCTGGTGGAACTGCTTGTAGAGACAGGAACCGACTGTGTCCGAGCGTTTGGCCTTGCCAACCACCAGGTTGCTGATCAAGTTGCCCAGAGTCACTACTCCTGTGATTTCACTAAAACCTACATAAGTAACAGTCCACCAATAAACAAAAAAATTCAATCGAATATACAGGCTGGCCCATTATCTATTATCTATCTAAATAGTTCATATCAGTTTGACCGCAGACACATGAAAGTGTATAGCAACGGGTCGAAGTGACAGACTTGACCGGCAAAAATTTCCAGAGCAAAAATTCTGAGGTTGTGTGCATGTTCAGCGAAATTGACTGACCAACACAAAAGTTACAGATAGATAAATCGGCCACCTGTACTTAGTAAAAAAGACATTCAATCAACCAGTTGGTCAATTAAGTGAACAAATTGCAGCAATCCACCAATCATCTAATCAAAGACCTACCCAACAACCAACCCACAAACCAACAGTAAAATCTATAAATCAGCCGATCACCAAAAATCAATTAACCAACCGGTTGACCAACAGAAACAACTAACCAACCAATCAACTAAACCTCAACAATCACACAACTAAACAACCAATCAACTAAACCTCAATAATCAAACAACTAACCAACCAATCAGCTAAACCTCAACAATCAAACAACTAATCGACCAATCAACTAAACCTCAACAATCAAACAACTAACCAACCAATCAACTAAACCTCAAACAATCACCTCAACAATCACACATCTAACCAACCAATCAACTAAACCTCAACAATCAAACAACTAACCAACCAATCAACTAAACCTCAACAATCACACAACTAACCAACCAATCAACTAAACCTCAAACAATCACCTCAACAATCACACAACTAACCAACCAATTAACTAAACCTCAACAATCAAACAAATAACCAACCAATAGCCAGTGAAAGATCAACAAAAAATTTAACCAACCAACTCCTACAAATGAATAAAAAATCAATCAATCCGTCAATCAATCAAAGATCAACCGAGCCACAATGCAATCAGACAAGCAGCTGCTGAATCTACAGGGAAACCACTCACCCAGCCTCATCGACAACAGGAAGTTGGTCGAAGCCCTCTCTGTTCAGAATCTCAATGGCATCCTGGCAGCTCACCTAGAGACCAAAATAATAACCTTCCCAATTGCGAGTAAGGTAAAGTGAGTGTGCAAAGAAACAAACCTTTGGTCCAACAGTAAGAGGGGCCTTCAGGTCCAGTCTTCCAACTGGCAAATTCCACCACCAATGCTCGGCTGCGGCTTGGTCATAGACGTTAAGGAAATCACGCTCCGCCATCCAACGATCACTCAGAAACTTGGTCCTACACAGCCATACATTACCATCATTCTACATCTAACAGGGGCTTTGGAGCGGTTTGCCAATTTTTAATTTCAAACACTTAAAAATGTCAAATACCGATTTCAGGGACTGAAGCCCCGCCAGGCCGGGCAAACTGCTCCTTTCCCAAGTCCAACTGTCACTTATACTGTCTACAGGGTGGTCCATGCTAGTGCCCCATGTTAGATCGTTTGCTACGTGAACCGAATTAAACCAAATTCCACACAAATATAGTGCAACGAGTAACTTAGATGGGGACTATCCAACTTGCGCACAACCGATTTGCGCACACGGATCGCGAGCACACCAACTTGCGCACAACCGATTTGCGCACAATTTTTTTTACTTAAGCACTTTTACTTTTTTTGCAGCACAATATAGTCATAGACACCAACAGTAATTTTACATAGCAGTTAGATTTATAACAGTGTGATTTATAATACATAAATTTTATAACTGATTGCGCTTTGGCTGTGCGAAGTAGTGCCCTATTCCTCTTAGAAATTGTTTGAAAAGTCATTTAGAATTTAGTTAGCGATTTCCTTAAATCCACCTGCCTGCACCTTACATTGTTTTGTTCTGAAAGGATGCGTTCCAGGAAAAAGTAAATGTCTGGATGCTTGCGTCTGTTGAACAACCTGGCCATCTTAGAGCTCCAGCTCTCGACATCATTGTTGGTGCGGCGGACCTCATTCACCACGACCCAAATGGCAGGCAGCACGGCATGCATCCACTGTCTCTCAAAGTACTCAAACTGCATGCATGCCAGTTTGGCCGACCGAGCCGAATTTACATATAACGCTTACATAAGCATGCCTGTACCATTAAGCCTGCATTACCATAGCCTTACAGCGTATGTACACTAGATTCAACACACAACAACACAACTATCACTTTTTGTGCGCAAATCGGTTGTTTTGTGCGCAATTCGGTTGTGCGCAAACCGGTTGTGCGCTAATCGGTTGTGCGCAAATCGGTTGTGCGCAAGTTGGTAGTTCCCCTTAGATGGACCGGATGGTCCAGTGGAATTTTTGAGCGGCTCTCGGAACAGAAAGATCCTAATGTTAAGTTTCCAGCTCGAATCCTTTGGTCTGCTGAGGCTGAGTTCAAGCTAAACGGACAGTCACTGAAAATGAACCGATTTCACATTTTGTTCAACAAACTCTATGTCTTTTATAAAATGGCTAATTGCCCTAAATTGGAACGCATTAATGTTAACTTTAGAGTTGTAAAAAAAATTTTTTTGAAAGCCGCCAAAAGAAGGCTTTTTTATGAAAATTTTTCTTTTTTTAAGTTTAGTATTGTTAGTAACTAGCCAGGTAAGACTACCCGGCACGGGGGCTGAACAATCAACACGCCCCATGCCCCAGATGCAGCAATCAGCATGCAACGATAACAAACTGGCTGCACCAGGACATACGCCCCAGGGAACGGCTGTGTAGATGGGCCAAGAGGCGCGATTTCGAAATTTTTTTTTCAAAATTTTTTCCTAGCATGAAATATAGCTTGTAGGAGATGCAAGGATGCATCAGAAGCAACATTAAATACAAAAGCTGATACTTTGGTTCAAACATATTGTTACAGCCTGAGAGTCGACATTCTACCTGCAGCATTGCTCACAGAGTGGTTGCTGCCCTTCAAAACCTATTTTTAGGCTTAGAATAGGCAAGAAATTTATAGAACTGCATTGCTAATGTACATCTGAGGCTAAATTCAGCGATTTCCCCCAAAATTTCCATACTGTGAATAAAATAAAAAATTTTCGAAATGGGCCGTCAAAAAAAGCCTTTTTTTAAAAAAAAGAGCCTAACAACACTAGGTTTAGTTGATTGGTTGTTTAGTTGTGTGATTGTTGAGGTTTAGTTGATTGGTTGGTTAGTTGTTACAACACTACGTAGCACTACAACATTAACTTGGCACCACATTTGTGTGAAACTCGATTGAATTTCGTTCGTACAGTGGCACGCCACTAAAGATCAAAGATGGACACTCGGCGTCGACCACTCTGTGTATAAACTCTAAGCGACACGCAACCCAAAAGCAAACAGAAACACAAAGAGCTTACTGTGCCGTGCAGTTGTTAATTAACCAACTGTCGAAAATTAAGAAATTTATTATTTCGAAAAGTCTTACAGAATTGGCTAAAAACGTTCATCTGAACGACCCTAAATTGCAAAATCGTAAAAAAGCAGAACTTTTAGAGACTTTTAAAAACTTTTAGCAAAAAAGAATTCAAATAGCAACACTTTTGTCTACTCTTCATCGATAAAGATTCGATTTTGTTTTTACATAACGTTCATTTTGCTAAACCAAACCGCTTTCAAAACGCCTTAAAGCAAAAAAAAACTGGGTTTGTTTCTCCAAAACTATGGAACTACTTTGAACTAAAATTTGTCCGAAGCAAAAGCTTTCTTAATTCGAGTGCAATTGATAAGAGATCAGTTGCATTTTACCTGACCATAGACGACAGATAGCCGACCTGTAAATCTGTCAGTTCTCTAAATGTAACTTAAATACAGCACTCACATGTAATTTCTGACCCCATCCGGCATTATTACAACGCATTTGGCGTCGGGACCAAGCGATTGTGCCGCTTCCATTGCTGCGTGCATGTTCGAACCACTGCTGCCCCCTGCAATTGAGCTATGATTTTTTAACCTTTTTACAATCATATAAAGAAGGCTCAAGTACGCAATATGGGGCTGAAAACAGTACTAAGCGGTAATTGGGGCTCAAATACAGCTGAAAGCGCTCTTTAACAGCAATTTCAGCAATTTTGAAAGCCTGAAATTTGCAAAGATGGTCCAAAATCACGTGCCACAAAAAGGGGCACAAAAGACACAGTGCTGAGAAATTCCGAAACGAGTGTCGTCTTTAATGAGCAGATCAGAAAAATAAATCTTCAGGTTTAATCGTCATTTTCTTAAGACTCCATCCCAATTCAACAAATTTTAACACAAAATACCCATAGTTTTACAGTTTTTATCCAAATCTCAGGTCGGCAAAAGAAAAGTGACCATTTTAAGGTAAATTCTGTTGTTTTGAAATTACTGAACGTCACATATTCCAGGATTTCTCAGAATTGGTCAATAATGCTGGCGCACAAAGGCATAAAATTGTCACTACTGTGACATGCAGGTGTCAAGTTTAAGCCATATTAGTCGAGGTATGAGAGCAAAAAAGAATGTGTATGAGAGATCTCACCGACAAGCAATCCCTCTTCTCTGATAAGGCGCCGGGCCATCAAAAAGGACTGTTTGTCGTTGCACTTCACCCACAGGTCCACCACTTTGGTGTCGAGAACGGTGGGTACGAAGTCGTAGCCGATGCCTTCCACCTCATAGAAGTCGGTACTGTAGGGGTCGGACGGGTCGGCCAGAATAGAACCCTCCGGGTCCACTCCCACTATCTAAACCTCACCACTTACATTTCGCCAGGCCCCAACAAATCGAGCAAAAGTCTGAAGGGAGGCCAACAAATCGCTGAGACGGACGTTCGGCTACTTGCTTGATATTGTAGAAAAGGTCCCATAAAATTGGCCTAAAGTTGGTATCTCGAAAAATCGTTCCAGGAGAGTTTTGTCCATAGGGGCAAAGAGGGGTAGTAAAGTCAGGGTTCGTACAGATACGGAATTTCCAAAAAACCAACAAAACAGTGGCGCATAAACGAATTCAGAAACCAACGTTAGAATTACTAAAAAAGACCGACTGGGCTGTGGCCCAAACAAAACAGGACAAGAAAATTTGGATAGTTTAGCTTAGGAACACATTGTTTTCACTCAGTGTTCTGAGCATGAAATAAAAAATTTTGGTTTTGTAACAGGCTTCCCAACCAAAGCGAAAAATACTTGAAAAATTAGTCTTTAAAACAAATTGTAAAAATGCGTTTTGAGCACAAAATTTCCGTTTTTATAGTTTTAAGAAACCTTGCTAGTCGTTACCTAACCAGGCGAGAAAAATTTGAAGAATTACACTTCAAGAGCCTTCAAAAAGAATGTGTTTTGAGAGAATTTAATTAACAGTTTTAGAAGCACTTTTTATGCAGCAATGACTAAAATTTCCCTGACCAGACACGAAATTCCCCGACTTCTCGGTGACTCCCTGACCTGTACGAACCCTGAGAGTACTAAAAAATCGCACTACTAGGCTAAAAGCTGTAAAAAAGCGCAGTGGGAAATCCTAAAAACGGGCAAAAAAATGGCTCCAAAAATACATGCACTAAAAATGGGCTTTATGCAAAAATGGTCATATGGGTGGTAGAGCAAGTACCTTGCAGTCGGGGCACTTTTCCTTCAGTTTGCGACCGACACCAGTGATGGTGCCCCCGGTGCCGGCACCCACCACCACCATGTCCACCTGTCCATCGCATTGGTCGAGAATTTCCTCCGCCGTTTGGTCGTAGTGCGCCAATGGATTTCCAGCGTTTCGGTACTGTAATAATAATAATAAAAATGATGCAGAGAGTGGAGTAGCCACCTGGTCTAGAATGATGGAGCCGGGCATTTCCTTTTGGAGACGGTTGGCAACGCCTATGTGCGACTCCGGCGAATCGTAACGCGCTTCGGTTGGCGTGCGCACGATCTCGGCGCCCAACGCACGCAACGTGTCCACCTAGAACTTGTTTTGACAACCTAGTACAGTGGGCTCTCGTCAACCCGCAGACCCGCCGACAGGTCAGGGCCGGCGTGGGGGAGGGGGTTTCGCGTGGAGAGGAGTCCAAAATTTCGAAAACCTCGAAATGGCCTTGAAATGCGATTTTAGCACGTTTTTTCTCGCTTCAGTAAGGAGGCTAAAAATCTCCATTTTAAGCTGTCAAACAGCGGTTTAGCGCCAAAAGCACGCAAAAAGCGATATGGGCTTCCAAAAATATCGATTCCTCTTAAATATCAGCAGTGGAAACGCCAATTTCGGTTTCCAAACGGTTTTCAAGCGAATTTTGAACTAAAAATAGTGATTTCCGTCCGAGTCAGCTATTTGTACGGGAGCCGCTACTAGCACTTGTATTTTTTGGGTCGCGGGAGGATCCCTAAACTGTCTGCGAGTGGGGGAGGTTTGGCCTATCTAGCTAGGCGTGCCTTTCTAGCTTTTTATACTTAGCCTTTGCCAGACATGGGCTAGCATTTCGGCCGAGGGGGTAGAATTTTGAATTCCTGAGGGGGGTAGGAGCGCTTGATGGGGGGGGCTGAGGGGGTGGGCGAATCACCTGTTTTTCGCTGCATAGTGAAGTAAGGTTTTAACATGCCAGTAAACTTTGACTTTGAAAAAGTCCGATTTTTGGCTAAAATCAAGGTTTTTTGGCTTATTTTCCATTAAAATAAGCAATTCTGAGCTCATTTACACCTGATCCAGGCATATTTTTATCATAATTTTCTATACGCAATTCTTCCAAAAAAATTCCTGAGGGGTAGCGGTGGGATGAGGGGGGGCCAACCCCCCTCATACCCCCTTTGCCCATGTCTGGCCTTTGCATTCTTATTGTCATTGTATTATTTGCCGAGTATATTTTGACCAAATTTTTGCGATTTTTTACAATTTCAGACACTAAAATTGCTAAAAACGAATGTAAAACAGCGATTTTTAGCTGTGTTTGAGCAAAAATTTAGCGTTTTTTTGACGATTTAAAGCCGAAAAATTCCGATTTTTGAGCTTGTTTAGTGCCGGCTCAGACGCCCCGGTAGACGCCGGGTTTGTTCCGGTTTCCTCCGTTCCGGTTTCCTCCGTTCCGGTTTCCTCCATTCCGGTTTCCTCCGTTCCGGTTTCCTCCATTAATTTTCCGGTTTCCTCCGTTTTGAAATTTTACTGTTTTGGTGCATATCTATTTCAGAAATTGAATTTTGAAAGTACTAACTATAAAATTTAACAATAATAAACTGTATTAACGCAAGACTGGGTTTTTTTTCAGAAATTGCAGCAGTTATGCGGCACTTTGTCGCTTTCGCTTGTTTGTTGGCCTCTTGGTTGAATAATTGACAACGATTAAACAGCGATTGGCTGCGGCTGCCTTGAGGTCAGGCTCAGACAAAGCGTAGGCTACACTGCACTAATCTGTTCGCAGCCAGAGCACCTGTGTGAACTGTGTGGTTAGTGTGTTGAGCTGCCTGTTCACATGCTTGTAGACATTATTTCGACGCTCCTGTAGGTTTCCGGCGGTGAACTGCGCGGCCATGATATGCTTTGCTTGTCAATCATCTTCCTGAGGAATCGGTAGAAGTTTGGTTGGCACTGCCTAATCAGCTTCTTCCAACCTAGAAATACTTTTCTCTCAACTCATTTTCTCAAAAAAACAACAGCAGTCTTTTGGCGAGTGTCTAATCGTTGTCAATTATTCAACTAAGAGGGCCACAAACAAGCCGAAGGTAACATACCTGACTGCCAACCCTCTATGTTTTTGTTAGTTCTTCTCAAAGATCACAATGCGACCCCGTCAGATATGTGGACATCCGGCTTAATTATCCTTTGTTTTGATAGGTCACCTTGCCTCAAGGTGGGTTCACATAGTCGTTCGGCGTCCGCAGCGCGGCAACTCGGGAAATCTAGCCCAATTTGAGTAGACACAAGCATGCAGCAGTTCACATAGTCTGTAGTGCGTCTGGAGCCGTTCCGGACGGCTAAAGACTTGCCGATGATTTGGCCAAATCGACAGGACGCGATTTACAATCTTTTATGGCCGCCAAGGGTTCCCGACCAATTAAACAGTGCCCTGAGCATGTTGCACCTTTACTAGTGTCAGTGTCCGCCTGAGGGCATCGGCGGCCAATCGCCATTTAATCGTCGTCAATTATGCCACTGAGGGCAACAAACAAGTGAAAGCGACAAAGTGCCGCATAACTGCTGAAATTTCTAAAAAAAACCCAACGTTAATACAGTTAATTATTATTCAAATCTTGCGTTAATACAGTTTATTATTATTTAATTTTGTAGTTAGTGCCTTCAAAATTAAATTTCTGAAATAGATATGCACCAAAAAAGTAAAATTTCAAAACGGAGGAAACCGGAAAATTAACGGAGGAAACCGGAACGGAGGAAACCGGAATGGAGGAAAACGGAATGGAGGAAACCGGAACGGAGGAAACCGGAACACGCCGAGACCCCCACCCCTCCCTCTTGGGCGGATGACCTGCTATATGTAGGAGAAAGAAAGAATAGGTACCTTTTCCTTGCTCATTTTTTCGGGCATCACAATAATGCAGCGATAGCCTTTAACGGCAGAGGCGAGAGCCAGTCCGATTCCAGTGTTTCCGGAGGTCGGCTCAATCAGAGTCATACCCGGCTTCAGTTGGCCGCTCTTCTCCGCGTCGTCCACCATCCTCAGACCGATCCGGTCCTTCACTGAGCCGCCGGCGTTGAAATACTCGCACTTGGCCACTGAAACCCTAACTCCTTGCCATTCAGATGAACCAAGGTGAGAGAAAGTTTTAAGTTTAGAATCAACTCACAGACGCGACATCGGACACCCTCCTCTTTTCCGATCTTGTTTATCTGCACCAGTGGCGTGTTGCCGATGAAATGCAGAATGTCTGGCAGAATCTTACTGCGCTCTTTACTGAAACTCTACATCACTCAACACTCTTTAAATTTCTGTTCTTCTGGGCACTGAACCACTTGAAGAACAAAAGCGACTTTTTTACTTTTAACCAAGATCTTATTTCTGCAGAGTTCAACCACACGCCCGGGCTCAGGGGAGGGAGAGGTCAAATTATTCAGAAAGCTCCATAACGTCTGCAAACGCTTTGCATGTTTTGTCTAATAATAAGACCGAAAATCGAAATTGCATGCATCCAAATAGCGATTAATGACAAAAACCAAACATAAAATGACAAAAAGGCTCCTAATGAGCCACCACTCCACTAGTAGTAGTTGGATTTGGGGAATGACTTGTGTCTGGTAAGGGTTGCGCACATACACGCCTGCAGAGTCAATAACTAAAACTTACGGGTACGGTTGCTGCGTATGGGGCGAGTCCTTAGCTCCCAGCTGCCATTTGCACGTAGAAACGGTGTCGGGCAGCAGCCAATCAGGAATGGAGGTTTGTCTAAAGCGTCTGAATCAATTTCTTGGCCACGCCCACTCAAAACTCACGAGTCAGAGCACTTTCTAACCGTCTCTGCCAGATCAAAATCGTTAGACATAGCTGCAGGAACTAAGCAAGCAAAGGAATAGAGCTGCCGATCAAACAGCAGTTTATGTGGCCGTGCCGAATGCAATGCTGCAAAGGGAGCAACTATTACATCATTATACAAAGCGCAAGCGTAGGTGAATGCTGGATGGAAAAAGATTAAAAGGCTGGTTGCAAAGGCAACAGTGACTGGCACGTAGAAGTTGTACGACTGCACCAACAAAACTGGCCCGGTCGACAGAAAAACCAGCTGCCGCGCCAAAACCAAACGTAGTTTTATAGACGCTTTCGGCCGTCTAGATAATACTATTATTTTAAGAGCATTTTATTACACAGATCAAGCGTAACATAGGCATGGCTGAATGCTAGCCTTCAGTTTTTTGTGGATGGCGCAATTTATAATAGGGTGGTGCTATGCATAAGTTGTAATTTTCGATTTCATATCTACACCACCCAATACTTCATCAGATACGTGAAAATCGTATTCGGTACATTCATGTACAGACATGGGCAAAGGGGAGGGCTGAGGGGGGGTTGGCCCACCCCTCAGGCTCTGACCTACCCCCCTCAGCCGGCCGCTACCCCCCTCAGGAATTTTTTGGAAGATTTTTGTATAGAAAATTATGATAAATATATGCCTGGATTAGGTGCAAATGAGCTCAGAATAGCTTATTTTAACGTATTTTGATGAAAAATAAGCCAAAAAACCTTGATTTTAGCCAAAAATCGGACTTTTTGGCTTACCACCCCCTCAGCCCCCCCTCAGGCGCTCCTACCCCCCCTCAGGAATTGAAAATTCTACCCCCCCCCCTCAGCCGAAATGCTAGCCCATGTCTGTTCATGTATATATTAATAACATACATGGGGTACACATGCCTTGGTGGGGTCCCTTGTACTTGCACGGCCATACCCCTCCGCCGAAAATTTTTTCGTTTATTAAGACAAAATAGGTGAGTTTTAGGCTTTTCTGAGCCCCTAAATTTCGACTTCTGAGCGTTTTGGTGCCCAACCCCTCGTCTGAATTTGGGCTCAGACCTCCCGGCCGGCGTCCCAACCCCCTACCCCAGCGGCTTTTACCCCAACTGTTACATATTGAAGGGGGAGTGATGAAAGAATGTGTGATTTAGTGTGAGTTGCATTGTTTAGTTGCTTTGTGTGATTGCGGTGTGTGCGTGAGTTGTGTCACCTGACCATAAACTCTTTCAATATGTGGGTCCAAATTGATTTTATCCTGTGAGGTACAGAATCATAAAAACCTCCAAAACGAATGGAAATGCGCTTTTAGCAAGTTTTACTCATAAGACTGAAAATCGCTACTTTAAGCTGCCAAATAAAGTCAAAACAAGCAAAAATGACAGAAAAGGCTGATAAAAACTTCGACTTGTCTTTAATATATACATGCAACAGGAGGTCGCGTCGCGTCTGCCCTTCCACCCAACTTGGAACAGACCTTCATTAAAAAACTTGTCATTAAGCCTAAGATGAACCTAAGCCCAAAACCGAAGCTAACTTTCGTGGATCACCTGTTACATGTATGTAAGCAGCGGGAAGGTAAAATTCGGTTCCCAAAGGCCATTTGAGCAGGTTTTAGGGCAAAAATAGTTGAGCCAGTGTTGTTAGTACTGGAGCCGCTACTGCTAGTAGTAGGTCGGGGATCCTCAAACTGTCGCGGGGGAGGGCGTCTTGTTTGACCTCAAACTCCTTGCACATGTATGATTGGCGAGGCGACACACGGGTAAGAAGCAATCTAATTCACTGCTACTACTAACTAAGCAGTAGACTGACCTCAAAGTCTCTAAGTGGTCTGATTCCATCTCTTCTAACAAGACAATATTGAGCGGCCGAAAGGAAAGTGTCGGTCGAACAAAAGCTCAATCGGTCTGAACTGATGAAGCTAAAAGCTGCCCGGCCAGAATGTTTCCCTTCGCCAGCCGGCAAGATAAATATAATATGGCCTCGCTTGATTGGGAAGATCAATCCGATTGCAAATTTTAACAAAAACGACCAAATCCGGTATCAAACGACTGCACACCATTTTCTTATTATTATTATTTTAGACTACATATGCAACCGGCAAAGAAAAATACCGGATTCCGGATAGCGCTTCGGACGGATATGAAAAAGACCAGATTTTCCGGTCTTTTTTTACCGGAGAATACATTATCAAATATACCGGATACTGTTTTTGAGCTGAAAATACCGGATTATCCGGCATATACCAGATAAATACCGGATTATGGTTGCATTTCTAACATACATGGGCCGGAAAAATCCTGAGGGGGGTAGGGGGGTTGGAGACCTCGGGGGGGGGGTCCCCCCGAAAAAAGGCCAAAAAACGCCTATTTTGCCTTAAATAAGCGAAAATTCCTTGTTGGAAGCGAGGGGGTGGGTGGCCGAGGGGGTGGTATGGCCGGCCGAGGGGAAGGGGTATACCCCCGGCCCATGTATGATTTCTAGTTTAGACATCAGCATCTACTCACTCAAAAACTCAACTCACTCAACGGCAAACGCTAATCTGCACGAGTAGTGATGCAACTAGAGATGCAACCGTAATCCGGCATTATCCGGTATATACCGGAATATCCGGTATTCCTAATACCACATAATACCGGATATTTTAGATCGTAGGTGTACAGCTCCGCAACTGTTCCATCCATGTAATATTGTGCGTTTTTAACTGAAATGACTTCAGCTCTGTTTCTAAACAGTCCCTTTCTCGTTTACTCTGCATAATCACCAGGGATAGCTAACTACCGGTACCACATAACAGCTACTGCAGTTCTACTTGTACTAAATAACTCGGCCATACTATCTCTTAAACACGCGGAAAGTTCAAAATGTCAGATTTGTTTTGATTAATAGCAACTTTTCAACCTTATCTATAGCCAACTGGCTTCTTCTCTCATCAGAGATATTCTGTTGCACTGGAGGGTCAGGCACCTCATCATTAATTTACTGTTTGTACTGATCTTTGTCACGTCTCAGATGATTAATCATCGAACCAGTTCACTGATCCTTTCCTCTTGAGATAACGCATTCGCAAACATTACAAACAGAGTGTCCTCCTCCGTTTCAGTGAAAAAACGCCAAATTTTACCTGTTTTCTCTTTTGGCATAACGATTCACTGTGTACATAATCAACTAAAACAGTTTTAGCAACAAAAAATGAAGAAATTCGAGTTTTTCTTGAAGAAAAAAGAAATTTCTATCTAATTTTGATTCCTGTTTGCTATACACCTGACGATCATAAATTATCCGGTATTACCCGGTATCCGGTATTCTGAAAAATTATCCGGTATCCGGTATTTTTTTACGGTTGCATCCGTAAAAGAAAATACCGGATACCGGATAATACCGGGTAATACCGGATAATTTATGGTCGTCAGGTGTACATATAGCAAACAGGAATCAAAATTAGATAGAAATCTTTTTTCTTCAAGAAAAACTCGAATTTCTTCATTTTTTTGCTAAAACTTTCAGTTGATTATGTAAACAGTGAATCGTTATGCCGACAGAGAAAAGAGGTAAAACTGGCGTTTTTTCGCTGGAGCGGAGTAGGACTCTCTGTTTGTAATGTCTGCGAACGCGTTATCTCAAGAGGAAAGGATCAGTGAACTGGTTCGATGATTAATCATCTGAGACGTGACAAAGATCAGTACAAACAGTAAATTAATGAGGAGGTGCCTGACCCTCCAGTGCAACAGAACATCTACGATGAGAGAAGAAGCCGGTTGGCTATAGATAAGGTTGAAAAATTGCTATTAATCAAAACAAATCTGACATTTTGAACTTTCCGCATGTTTAAGAGATAGTATGGCCGAGCTAATTAGTACAAGTAGAACTGCAGTAGCTGTTATGTGGTACCGGTAGTTAGCTATCCCTGGTGATTATGCAGAGTAAACGAGAAAGGGACTGTTTAGAAACAGAGCTGAAGTCATTTCAGTTAAAAACACACAATATTACATGGATGGAACAGTTGCAGAGCTGTACAGCTACGATCTAAAATATCCGGTATTATCCGTAGGAATACCGGATACCGGACAGTGAATAGACCCAAAAAAATACCGGATAATCCGGTATATACCGGATGCCAGTAGGAAGAAAACCCCCCAGTGTTGCCAGGTCTGAGGGCTAGAATTCCCCCAAAATTCAGAAAAAAATCCCCCAAAATTCCCCCAAAAATACAAAAATCCCCCAAAAAATTCCCCCAAATGAAAATTGAAAAATGCAACAAAATTATGCTCTGCAGAGGCCATTTATGGCCGGCTGTTTTCCTCTAATCAGGCCCTCCCATGACAGGACCGAATGTTATGAGTTTTCGTGCTGGGACCCTAACCGGGAAGACTTGTTATCGGTAAGAAGTGCGCCAAATTCAAATCACTCAAGTACTGGCACCTTCTACTGTACTGAACCTAAATCGTCTTCAGCCTCCAGGCCACCCCTGCAATTTGCTCCCTTCCAGATCGTACCAGAACCACTTCGATCATCCAGCCCGCCACTCACGATTCGCATCTCATCTATTTTCGCCGAAGTACTATCCCGAGAATCGGCCGATTCAGAGTGGAAGAAGGTGAAGCTGCCGATTTTCCTTCATCTTACCATTGTTTTAAGTCTTCTAGCTTCCACACTGCTTTGATATGCTCTCTCCTTCCAGACACACCACTTCCATCCACTTCAAATCGTCCCGCCGAAGTACTATCCCGAGAATCGGCCGATTCAGAGTGGAAGAAGGTGAAGCTGCCGATTTTCCTTCATCTTACCATTGTTTTAAGTCTTCTAGCTTCCATACTGCTTCGATATGCTCTGTCCTTCCAGACACACCACTTCCATCCACTTCAAATCGCCCCGCCGAAGTACTATCCCGAGAATCGGCCGATTCGGAGTGGAAGAAGGTGAAACTGCTGATTTTCCTTCATCTTACCATTGTTTTAAGTCTTCTAGCTTCCATACTGCTTCGATATGCTCTCTCCTTCCAGACACACCACTTCCATCCACTTCAAATCGCCCGCCGAAGTACTATCCCGAGAATCGGCCGATTCGGAGTGGAAGAAGGTGAAACTGCTGATTTTCCTTCATCTTACCATTGTTTTAAGTCTTCTAGCTTCCATACTGCTTCCATACTGCTTCGATATGCTCTCTCCTTCCAGACACACCACTTCCATCCACTTCGAATCGCCCCGCCGAAGTACTATCCCGAGAATCGGCCGATTCGGAGTGGAAGAAAGTGAAACTGCTGATTTTCCTTCATTGTACCATTGTTTTAACTCTTGTAGCTTCTGTACTCTATGTCCGGACTTTTCTTTAAGATACCTTTAATTTAACTATAAAAACGCCTATGTTAGGAAGCAGTGTTACAAAGTTGTAAAATTTGCATCAAATATGCTTACCGCAGCATCGTATCCAACCGGGACCATCATATTCAGACTTAGCTAAACGAGAGCTTTTGATTGAGTACCTACATGCCTACGTTATGACGCAGCGTTAAAAAGTTAGAAAATTTGCATAAAAAATTTGCATATTCAAAATGACAATATGCAAATTTTTGCATTTTTTAACGCTGCGTCGTAACATAGGCATGTAGGTACTCAATCAAAAGCCCTCGTTTAGCTAAGTCTGAATATGATGGTCCCGATTGGATAGGGTGCTGCAGTAAGCATATTTGATGCAAATTTTCTAACTTTTTAACGCTGCCTCCTATCATTGGTGTTATTGTACTTAAACGAAAGTTCTCCTTTAGCGAAGATTGATTATGATGGTCCCGATTGGATCGGATGCTGTATTAAGCAAATTTTATGCAAATTTTCTAACTTTTTAATGCTGCCTCCTAACATTGGCGTTATTGTACTTAAACGAAAGCTCTCCTTTAGCCAAGACGGATTATGATGGTCCCGACTGGATCGGATGCTGTAATATGCAAATTTTATGGAACTTTTCTAACTTTTTAACGCTGCCTCCTAACGTTGGCGTTATTGTACAATAACGCCAATGTTAGGAAGGAGCGTTAAGAAGTTACAGAATTTATATCAAATATGCTTACTGCAGCATCCGATCCAATCGGGACCATCATATTCAGACTTAGCTAAACGAGAGCTTTTGATTGAGTACCTACATGCCTATGTTACGACGCAGCGTTAAAATGTGCAAAAATTTGCATATTGTCATTTTGAATATGCAAATTTTTTATGCAAATTTTTTAACTTTTTAACGCTGTGTCGTAACATAGGCATGTAGGTACTCAATCAAAAGCTCTCGTTTAGCTAAGTCTGAATATGATGGTTCCGATTGGATAGGATGCTGCGGTAAGCATGTTTGATGCAAATTTTATAACTTTGTAACACTGCTTCCTAACATAGGCGTTTTTATAGTTAAATTAAAGGTATCTTAAAGAAAAGTCCGGATATGAGAGTACAGAAGCTACAAGACTTAAAACAATGGTACGATGAAGGAAAATCAGCAGTTTCACCTTCTTCCACTCCAAATCGGCCGATTCTCGGGATAGTACTTCGGCGGGGCGATTTGAAGTGGATGGAAGTGGTGTGTCTGGAAGGAGAGAGCATATCGAAGCAGTATGGAAGCTAGAAGACTTAAAACAATGGCAAGATGAAGGAAAATCGGCAGCTTCACCTTCTTCCACTCCGAATCGGCCGATTCTCGGGATAGTACTTCGGCGGGGCGATTTGAAGTGGATGGAAGTGGTGTGTCTGGAAGGACAGAGCATATCGAAGCAGTATGGAAGCTAGAAGACTTAAAACAATGGTAAGATGAAGGAAAATCGGCAGCTTCACCTTCTTCCACTCCGAATCGGCCGATTCTCGGGATAGTACTTCGGCGGGACGATTTGAAGTGGATGGAAGTGGTGTGTCTGGAAGGAGAGAGCATATCAAAGCAGTGTGGAAGCTAGAAGACTTAAAACAATGGTAAGATGAAGGAAAATCGGCAGCTTCACCTTCTTCCACTCTGAATCGGCCGATTCTCGGGATAGTACTTCGGCGAAGATAGATGAGATGCGAATCGTGAGTGGCGGGCTGGATGATCGAAGTGGTTCTGGTACGATCTGGAAGGGAGCAAATTGCAGGGGTGGGCTGGAGGCTGAAGACGATTTAGGTTCAGTACAGTAGAAGGTGCCAGTACTTGAGTGATTTGAATTTGGCGCACTTCTTACCGATAACAAGTCTTCCCGGTTAGGGTCCCAGCACGAAAACTCATAACATTCGGTCCTGTCATGGGAGGGCCTGATTGGATTGCATAACATCGTTAAAACGTAGAAGTAGGGTTTCCTTGTGTAAAAAATGGCACAAATGAACTTGATCCGTAATAATTAAACTTTTTAAAAACCCAAAATGTCAGTTGATAAACCGCAAGTCTGATTTATTCAGAAAAATTTCAAGCAAAAATCGTTTGGGGTGGATAAATGAAATTTTGAAATTCGAGAAATTTTTAATTATCGTATGAAAAATGCTTTCAAACTGAAATCTAATTCATTTTTTCAAAAAATGCCACTTTCGTCTAAATTTTTATTTAAGGAAATTCTAATACAAATCAAAACTTTTAGTCAGAGCAATGCTTGATTTGAGTTTTAAAAGTTTATCTACAGTTTGCCAGCTAAAACGCCTGAAACATTCCTCCATGTACATAAGAAAATTTGGCCTATTGTATCACAACAAAGAAAAGCAGCATCGAATAGTAAAAATATGCAGGTACAATAGTCGAAATTGGCACTAATACTGGCAAAAAGCTTAAAAATACTAGAAAATTACTGACCACAAAATTCCCCCAAGAATTCCCCCAGATTTTGCAAAAATCCCCCAAATAATTCCCCCACTCCCCCAAACGAAATTTCTCCCCCAAACGCAAAAAAATTCCCCCAATTTTGGGGGAAATTCCCCCAACCTGGCAACACTGAAACCCCCCAGTCGGGGGCGGGGCTAGAGGGATTACTGTAGTCGATTTCAATTTTTGGCTGGTGTGAACGTGAAGTTCGTTTTGCCAAAATCGCATTGTTTTTATTGGCAGTTAGTAGTTTACGCACCGTACGCACCGTTCGCACCGTACGCACCGTTACGCACCGTTCGCATCAGAAGCGACCCCAATTGGGCGCCGATCTTTTGGAGTGGTGAATTTGCTTAGATCGATCAGAGAACCGGTCTATTTCAGCTTGCATTAACAAATTCCGCGTTTTGGTGGAAAAGTACTTGGAAAATCAGCTTCTTTACAATTTAAAAAGAAAAAAGCGTAAATAATCCCGTGTGTCACTGTCACAGCGGCCCCCGGCACCCGTGGAAGCGGTGTGTTTGTGGGTTCGAAACCTGTCGAGGCGATGGGAAGTAGTCGACACAAAGCCCAACCAAGGCCGTCGAAAGTCAGCAATAGCAAGTAGATAAATGGGAGGGGAGTGGGTAGGGTTGTTGTTAAGGAGACTGCCGGACCTTCTGTCTCTTCCTGCTCTGTAGCAGTTGGCTACTCCTAGTCTGAAAGGAAAAAAGTTACAACAACAAAATAACAATTCGACAGGACATACAATGCAGCGGAACCACTGACAGCATCACCAATATCGAGTTTGTCCTTCGTCTCAGTCGTGAAGTAAAGACATTTCGATTGTTAGATTAATGGTTGCCCCATCAGCGAAACCCATCAGGTCCAATTTTTCGGCCAATCATTTCCCATTTTGGTACTATGTCAATCAGAAGAGGTGCCGATTTCATGAGACGTTTTTGCCTGACGAAATTGAGACGTTTAGCAATGGGTGTAAAGTTTCGGTCAATTTTGTTATTTTTGAAACAACCAAACACCTTTCCTTTCCCAGAGCCGATCCTATACAGCTGTACATACATGGCGCATAATATTGTAAATTCTCTTTTCCAATGCTTTAGATAACAGCAGCTTTGAAAGCATTTTTATACGTACTGTAGATTCTCGGGAAGAGAATCAGAAGAAAACTAAGCAACAAAAGCACTGCACTACAGCAACTGTGCGGAGATGCACCACAGCTAACAGAAAGAATTTAATACGATGCAAGCATCACAGAAAAAGCAACTGCACTTAGGGATGGGCACGTAAATTAATTTTCGTAACGCGTAACGTAAATTAAGCCCTGATTTTTAATTTACGTTACGCTTGACAATTACCGTAATTAAAAAAATCCGGATACGGAAATTAAACGAATACGAAAATTAAAATTTAGCAATACGTAAATTAATTTCCATACGTGAATTAATTTACGTTCCTAGCGTAAAACAGATTTTTCTGTTGAATCCTGAGCCCACCGCATTGTTTTGTTGTATTATAGGCATATTTTTGGTTACTACTGAAACTTAAATGCGACTTTTAAGGTTAATTTTTCGAAAATTTTTCGCCCTTGTCGCACAGAAGCCCAATCCCACTCTTTGAACTGCTAAACCGGTTAATTTCGGTCAATTTCACGGTCGAAATATCTTGTAGATACGTTTTTGAAGGCTTGAATTTGTCAATATGTTATCTCCCTGTATATGAAAATAGGCAGAAAAGCCAGGCAACTATAAATTCATGTGTAGGTGTTGTACTACTGTCGGAAAGTTCAGGGTTGAAAAATAGGTTCAGGTTCAAGTCAAAGCCAACATCGAAATTTCAGGTTCAAGTCCATCTTCTAAAAAACCTGGACAATAGGTTCAGGTTCAAGTCCACCGATATCTCCAAAAACTGTAGATATTTTGCGCTGCTTGCAACTTTTCTGAGCTATAAGCCTTTCTACTGGCAGAAAAACATACATCAGACTTTACAGGGCAGTGTACTTTCGTTTTCTGACAGTTTCAGTTTGAAAATAGGTATAAAGACATGAAATCTTTAAAATTTTGTGCAATCCAACCGAAAATTTTACATAGTTTGCCTAAAAATTGCAGTTGAAATTTGAACCTGTTTGAGAAAGTCCAATAAAACGGAACAGGTTCAACTCCGGCTGAAATAAAAGAGGTTAAGGTTCAGGTTAAAGTCCACAAATTTCAGGTTAAAAACCTACTAATAGGTCCAGGTTCAGTCGGACTTGCCAACAGCATGTTGTACATTTAAAATGCATTCAAACAGAGAAGTGAAGTTACATAGTTTTCTTTACTACTAATCTTATATGTAAGTACTGTCATGCGTTTAACCATCAGTGCGGTGTGCGGTAGGTAGACTACAGTCTGTAGTACGTACGTAGTTGGCTAGTTGCTGCGCAGTTATAAAACCCTCAGCAGCTACAGTAATTCAGCCAAAAAAACATACCCACATTTCATTCCTTCCTTTTGGTGTGAAGTTAGATTTCAAAAATACGAATGCAATTCCAATCGAACAAACACAGAATTAAAATTTGCATTGCATACAGTTCATTTTATATTTTTTCCGCGATATTAGATTGCTACTACCTACTAGCAATTTTTGAAGAAAAACGAAAATTAATTTACGTTTGGCTGGAATGGAATCTTATTCGTTACGACGTTACGGAAATTAATTTAGGTAACGCGTTACAGCAAGAAATTGGCCGTTTTAATTTCCGTAACACGTTACGATTATGGAAATTAAAATCTGATAAAACAGAAATAACGTGTACGTAAATTACCGATTTTAATTTACGTTGCCCATCCCTAACTGCACTAAATGACCAAAGCTGCTCTAACTAACACCGAATGTTTGGGGGCGTGTATTAAAATTACGTAATGGCATAGGGGTGGGAGGTTCGCCAAATGACTACTAATCATTATGGTGGGGGAGTGGGTTGGCGACTTAATTACGTATTTTTTTCAAAGTGCAGAAATCACTGAAGTGGCCATAATTTTATTTGTTTTAACGTACAGTACATGTACATGTAGTTTCGATTTGAAGCCTTTGGGCGTACATTATCTCAGTTTCATTTTAAGTTGTAGTAGTTGTGGAAAGTCAAAAGCCCCATTTTCAAAAGGGTGGTGTGTAAGGCACTGACAGGGCCCTTTCGGCGAGAGATGATTCTACTGCTATCAAATTTTTCCCTGACCGGACACGAAATTCCCTGAATTTTCCCTGATTCCGTAATTTTTTTAAAATTATGTGACTTTTCCATGACTCTCTTACTTTTCAGGTCCCGCACGAACTCTGGTTTATAACTATCGATTATTAGTCAAGTGATATGGCAGCAGCCCAAAAATCCATGAGAAAACACTTTGGTTTCATTGACTCGGCTCTTTTCCCCTCCTGTCGGTGCTGATCCCTGGTGCTGATGGTGACAATTTCCGTTTCTGTTCTGCACATTCTATTTTTTTACTGATGCTTTCTCGTTAAAAGATTCAATGCACCCTGCTACTTTTCCACCAAAAGGCGTAATTTGTTAATGCAAGCTGAAATAGAACGGTTCTCTGATCGATCTAAGCAAATTCACAACTCCAAAATATCGGCGCCCAATTGGAGTCGCTGCTGATGCGAACGGTGCGTACGGTGCGTAACGGTGCGAACGGTGCGTACGGTGCGTAAACTACTAACTGCCGTTTTGATGGTAATATCGAATCGGCGCTGGAGGAATCGGCGCTCGGCGCTAATTTTTGATATGTTGCGTGAACATCTAAAATACTAAGAAGTGCGAAATCTAAATTCTTCTGTTGCATGAACATCTAAGATACTGTAGCCAGCGCGAAATTTAAATTCTAAACGCATTATTTTCGACATTTCACGTTGTGCAAAGGATTGCCTCACGATTTATTTCTGATTTGCAATATACACTGAAAAGAACCCTTCAAGGACTCGACCGAATTCAAATAACTCGACTTCTTCAGAAGCCGTAAGTTTCTAATGTCCACATCAGTGAGGGGGATAGACCGATAATAACTTCACAGCTGCCTTCGCTCCACCCTTTTCCGTTCTAGAGGAACGGCTTTTTATCACCTACTAGGTATTTTTCTGTCCGTAAAACAAATAAAGATGAACGAAACAGTGCCATACATTGACGACGAAATCAGTGTCGAGCATAATTATGCTGCGATGGTTACTAGTAGCACGCCTAACAAAGCTACTGCGGCGGCAGCAAGGTAAGACGGTTTTGCGACCAGGCGTAGCTAGGGGGAAATCAGGAACCGATCCCAAACAGAAATTAATGCTTTTTATTATCATACTTAATTATAAATTAACAAGTTTTATATCGATTATCGATCATTTTTTTGCCAAAATTTCAAAATCGTCCAAAATGGTCAAGTTATATATCATTTGAAAGCCCTTCACCTGACGAGTGTAATGATCACTACATCAGCAGAGGTCACGCCCGGGGGGGCTGTTTTGCCAAATATAAAAGAACCCCTAGAGACGCATGCTCCGGGGCGCCTGTTTAGAAGAACTGTGCCAGACTGTATAAATAGTGCAAATCATTTTTGTAGAGATGGCAGTGTGCTTAACTTGATTTCTCCAGTGAAAATGTTGGAAGCTAAAGCGCGTTCAGAGGAAACCTTAGGTTCACCCACTGAATTCAGTTTATCCGATTCGTTCAGCGAAGTAAATGTCACCAGCTCAACGTTAGACAGGTGTGCTAGATACAAATAGATCCTTTCAGTTCCTAAAATGTACATTGTATTTGCACGTCTGAAAGAATTGACCAAGGCCGATCAGTGTATTCCAAGAGCACGATGAGACCGGCACTGATTCACTGTAGATTTGATTGTCTCAAATCTCGTTATCCGTATGTATCCTATGAGCTGTTGACAACCGATCCCACTTTGACCTGCAAGAAGAACATCGTTTGTACCTCACAGAACAGCTCGGACGAGACAGCTTTCCTTTGTCCCACAAACAGTGGACAAAGTGTGTCTGATACAGTGTAGACACTTACTCTATGCATGTATGTACGTACAGTACAGTATTTACAGTATGTCGGTCGGATGCTTCTGAATTTTCCGGCGTTGCTTGTTTTGTTGTACGTGCGTACATAGCCATCTACGTATTCTAAATTCATAAAGTTGCGTTTTGTCAACCATGATGTACGGTAAGGTTTGTTGGCCTCGTGCTGAGTTGCTCAATCGAAGTTAGAGTGCTCGTATAGGTTAATGATACGCCAACAGTTGAATAACTTTTCTCGCGACCTCTCGTGTGCCATGTTACTGCTGAGCCGCAAGTAAGCAAGCAAGCAACGTTTCACTTCTCACACAACAGAATGTGATTCGCCGGAGCAATAGTTTCTGTGCACTCACACTCATCTAGTACTGGTGAGCTAATATTGCCAACCGCCCTCGCCAACCTTTGTCTTATTTCTAAACAGCCGAAGCTAAGTACTAGCCGTATAAAGGCCGATTCATACTTCTGCCATCATGATCGCACTGGCACATTTTAGCCAGTGGCGTATCCAGGGGGTGTAGGCCCCCAAATGCGTTTTTGAAGGCTAAATTTTCAAAATTTTCTCGCCCTGGTCGGGCAGAAGCCGAATCTCACCTTTATAAACTACAAAACTTGTAATTTCTGTTAATTTTAAGCTCGGAATGCGTTTTTAACGCGTTTTTGAAAGCTAATTTTGCTAAATTTTCTTACCCTGGCTGGGCAGCGGCTCAACCAGGCACTTTCAAAATTTTACACCCCCTTTCCAAAATCCTGGATACGCCACTGCTTTTAGCACGTCCATCCACAACGCCTATTAGCCAGTGCCATGTCATCATGACGGCAGAAGTATAAATCCGCCTTAAGGCTGTCTGTATTATGTAAAAGGGGGAACAGAACATGTTAAACTCGCGCAGCTGGTTACTGGTGTATAATTCCATATTTTAGCCCAAGCGCAAACTTTTCCCGCATTAGCGCTACCGTATTTTCTCGTCGAGCGCCGAGCGCCGATTCCCCCAGCGCCGATTCGATATTACCGTTTTTATTGCGATGAAGCTGGTAGAATGCCGGAAAGTGCTCAGTCGTCCGAATTAGTGGAAGTTAGTCACCCAAATATTAGTTGTTGATCAGAAAATCTGGTTGTTTTGCGTCGTGGAAGCGTGTGAGCGATTATGGCGGAATAGTAACAAGAATTTTCGAACGGATTGCCTACCTAGCTGATAGAACGGCTCCAGCAAGACCTTTTAACTGAAGTAAACTCACTCGCACCTGCCTTGGATGAGGAAGGCGGAAAAAATCGTGTTTGGCGTAACAATTTTCAGGTTAGTTAGCACCTTCATCTTTTAATGTTTAAAATGACTTATAGACTTCAGTGTCTCGCTCGTCAGTTCGTGAGGAAGGGATGACATCGTTAATAGGAAGATCTTTATGTTAGGACTAAGTGTGTGTTCGTTTATTAAGTAGCGACCGACCGTTAGTACCACGAATAGCGCTTATTTTGCCAACAGTAGACTTCAAGCCGCGGTATTTGCGCATACAGTGGGGTGCAAAAGTTTAAACGCACCCAGTCAGTTACAAGAAAAAGTGACTTTTCACTTATTTGTTGAAGGTAATTGGCAAGTGTTATACACCGTTGCATAGCTTGAGATGTTGCGAAGACGTTGGCGCAGACTGCACTGCAATGCGTTGCTTTATAGTAAAGTTATAGCCAGTCTAAGCCGGACTGTCAGAAAAAGGGTTAGCAAAAGTTTAAACGCACTTTAAAAATCCTACAAAATCCGACTCAGATCTTTCAAATAAAAGTTGTAGGAACACCTAAATAGTAAATAATAAATAACAAGACAGGTTTGATGCTTTGTCATGATTCAGTTAGCCCTGTTGTGCTCTTTGTCCAATTGGCATGCAGAAGGTTGAACCTGCTATGGTGCGTTGTATCAACGCGATCTCTAGCACCAGAGTGTCAGTAGCACCTTGACAGATCAAACTTACTAACATCTGTTGTATGTTAGAAAGTCTGGCATGCATGAATTTCAAGCTTTTTAGAAGTTACGAAGCATAAACGTTTGTAATTATGGGCTCAAACCAGATAATTATAGTGAATCTGCAAGGTAATGGCCACATTGTTATGGTTTATGAGGTGCATATCTGACTCAGCTGCTTGGTTTTAAGAAAAATAGCATGAGCAAAGACAGCAGAAGCCCTAAGAGGCCAGAGAAGCTGAACACAGTAAAATTGGGACCTTTAGTATCATAGTCAAACTTGAGTGAGCCAAGATTCAGTGTACACCAATGGCAGAAGCATTCACTGAAGCAGCCATAGGTCATCTTAAAATGAACAGATGATGGAATTCCATAATGATGCCCCCGGTCAAATTACCCTCACAGTTGCCGTCAGTTGATTATTGTGGATCATTACTGGATATTCAGTATGCTGGTTATAGTGCTGTTAACTGAGTAAGGTGCCTAAATGGCAGGTTCTAGTATTTTTGCATAAGATAAACAATAGTACATGTAAAAAAACCATATGAGTTAACCCATGTTTGTTGGTTGCAGTCGATTACAAACACTGAGAAGACCAGAATACTAAACCTCAGTTTGACAAATGTGGAACAGTAATGATCAGTCAACCTTAATCTGATTAAAAAATGTTCTGTTTTTGTGGTTCTGTTTTCATAAGCAGTTTGTTTAGCCTGATTAGCAGTCTCAGTCTCTTACACATGCATAAGAAGTTTGAGAGAGTTCAAAACCATTCAAATTGTAGACCTTGTACACAGACCAGACCAATTTCACCATGATGAGATGTGTTACGATTAATGGCGTCACAGTGCGACTGAATTATTCTAAAGCATCAAAGTTGTCCTGTTGTTCATTAATTAGTATTTAGGTATTCTTACAATCGTTGTTTTAAAGAAGTTTAGTCAGATTTTGTAGAATTTTGAAAGTGCGTTTAAACTTTTGCTAACCCTTTTTCTGACAGATTGACTTAGACCGGATATAACTTCACCATAACGCAACCCATTGCAGCGCAGTCTGCACCACCATTTTGGTAAGATCTCAAGCCATGTAACGGTGTGTAACACTTACCGATTACCTCCAACAAATCAGCGAAAAGTCAGTTTTTCTTGAAGAGGACAAGGTGCGTTTAAACTTTTGCACCCCACTGTATAGAAATCTCAGTGAGTATCTGTTATCCCACGACAGGTTAATTTTGTCCTGGCCTATGTCGGGTGGGGGCAGTCCCTCTGTTATATGTATGGTTCAGATATCAGAGGGTCTACCACCTGTAGTTCGCCATGAACTGTCGATATTTGGCAAGTACACATTTAATTTTTGGCTAGTCCCAAAAGTGTGCCAGGATCTGACAAACTGATTGTATTTCAGCCCAATACGATTTGATTTTTGAAATTTGAGCTTATTGGCGCTTCCAGTACACCGCGGGGCCCCCCGACGGGATTTGAAGTACAATGTATGGCCGGTAGGAATCAGACCGTGTCGTTCATCAGGCGGCGTAAGTAATAGACTTATCACTTCGCTGCTCAGAAGCCTCTTAAATTTGCTTATACAGTGGGGAAGCCACGCCTTTTTAGATGCGCAGAGAGTTCAAACCCACCTTGCGTCCTTCTTACAGGGGGGCAAATCTAACTGACTTCGCTGATTTGTTGGAGGTAATCGGTAAGTGTTACACACCGTTACATAGCTTGAGATCTTACCAAAATGTGGTGCAGATTGCGCTGCAATGGGTTGCGTTATGGTGAAGTTATATCGGTTTCAGTCGATCTGTCAGAAGTAGGTTAGCAAAAAAGTTTAAACGCACTTTCAAAATTCTACAAAATCTGACTAACACTCTTTAAAACAATCATTGTAAGAATACTTAAAAACTAATTAATGAACACCAGGACAACTTTGATGCTTTGGAATAATTCAGTCGCACTGTAACGCAATTAACCGTAACACATCTCATCATGGTGAAATTGGATCTGGTCTGTGTACAAGTTCTACAATTTGAATGGTTCTGAACTCTCTCAAACTTCTTATGCATGTGTAAGAGACTAAGACTGCTAATCAGGCTAAAGCAAACTGTGCTTATGATAACAGAACCACCGAAAGCAGAACATTTTTTAATCAGATTAACGTTGACAGATCATTACTCTTCCACATATGTCACACTGAGGTTTGGTAATTCTGGTCTTCTCAGCGTTTGTAATCGACTGCAACCAACAAACATGAGTTAACTCATATCGTTTTTGTATGTACTAGTGTTTCTCTTATGCAAAAATAGCAGAACATGCCATTTAGGCACCTTACTGAGTTAACAGCACTATAACCAGCATACTGAATATCCAGTAATGATCCACAATAATCAACTGACGGCAACTGTCAGGGTAGCTTGACCAGGAGACATCATCCCTGCTCCCAAAAACTTGCCTTTTTAACTGAAATGCATTCTGTGATCCCATGGATATGGAATTTCCATCATCTGACCATTTTAAAGTGACCTATGGCTGCTACAGTGAATACTTTGCCATTGGTGTACACTGAATCTTGGCTCACTCAAATGTAACTATGATACTTAAAGGTCCCACCTTTACTGTGTTCAGCTTCCCTGGCCTCTTAGAGCTTCTGCTGTCTTTGCTCATGCTATTTCTTCTTGAAACCAGGCAGCTCAGTCAGATATGCACCTGATAAACACTAACAATGTGGCCATTACCTAGCAGATTCACTATAATTATCTGGTTTGAGCCCATAATTACAAACGTTTATGACTTGCAACTTCTAAAAGCTTGAAATTTATGCATGCCAGACTTTCTAACATACACAAGATGTTAAGTTTGATCTGTCAAGGTGCTACTGGCACTCTGGTGCTAGAGATCGCGTTGATACAAGGCACCATAGCAGGTTCAATCTTCTGCATGCCAATTGGACAAAGAGCACAAAGGGGCTAACTGAATCGTGACAAAGCATCAAAC